>JANHFM010003409.1:35669-45967 GCA_032468115.1 Grayia smithii | reverse complement strand
AAAGTACCTTTTCTCTAAACCTATGGAGTTGGGGGTTTTCTTTCTTGAGTATTGAAGGAGGCAGAGCTGACATTAAGCAAGAATGACTTTGCCCTCCAGTAGTGTTGCTTCATCATCGGGCATTGCATTGGGTAAAACTGGCATCAGTTGGGTTTGCTTTCCCACATGAAAGACTGTTATTGTTCCCATCTAAATGGTACCTATTTATCTACTTGCATGTAGCATGCTTTCAACTTCTAAGGTTGCTAGAAGCCAAGGCAAGTGAGGGGGGCTCATCCTGTCAAACTTTGCTAGGACTTGAACCACCAGAACATAGACCTTCTCGAAGATCTTTAAGCCATTGAGCTACCACACCTCTTGGGGGAAATAGTTATAGGTGGGGATGGAAGCAGACAGCCTGTCTTGAGACAAATCACACTACCTCCACTTAAACTACTTTCATCACCGCTACCCAAAAAAACATGGGACCATTTTGACCACAGTTTTCGATGGTGGAGTTCCAATACTTGGTGGTCCACAGTTGGTGGAGTGCCGAGGATGCCGTGATGTTCATTCATCCTGGATTGATTGATTGATTTCTTTCATTTCCTGTTAGTTTGCATAATAAAAATAATAGAGAGACTGGAAGTTCTGCCCATCACTTGATTTTTCTAACAGAAGCAGAGAAAAGGAAATCCATTTTCCCTATACCATATGTCCAACAACCATGAATTCACCTGGATATACTAACAAAACAGCAGTTTTCAAAGAGTGCTGTATTGACGTTTATTTTTGCTTAGTGTGGTGTGATCAAAGCCAGTTTTGGTTACTCAGTAAACCATAGTTAAACACATTTGTGGCATAATGTCAGAGTAAGCTGCTGCCAGTTCAGACCAGTTCAGGAGAACCAGTAGTTCCGACCACCCACCCCAGTGCTATCCCGTCCTATATCGCCGTGTTTTGGAGACACACGCATGCACAGAAGCTCACATTTTCAGTGCTGGGCGAATCGGTTGTTACATTATGTGACGCCCGTCTCTGCATAATGTGGTGTACAAACCCAGCTTATGCCTTATACAACAAGTGTCCAAATGCAGAAATAACATTTCTGTAGGGAAGTAGAGGTAGCATTTTAGCTGCAGAACACTATTGAGAACTCAGTTGTTCCTAATGCCTGTTCAGAGGTAAATGTTTATTGAATAAATAAAATAACTTTCAGAGTCACGGACATCTGAGAGTAAACATTCTGAACCAAGACATATCATGGTTTCCCTGTGAACAAGAGTCACCTAAGCTAAAGATAAGTGAGCAGATGTCTTTCTTGTTGAAAATTGGCATGTCACGGAAGCCCTATATTTGTAAGAACACTATGAGGTTATCCCAGTTGGAGGTCCATTAATTTTATAGCATCTCACGGCTTCTGTACTTTGGGAGGAAAAAAAATGCATAGAAATGTTTGTAGTTTTCATTGCTGTACAAGAAACATTAAATGTGGATAGTTTTATAAATAAGGATTGAAAATGAAATCAACTGGAATTCGATTACGGGTTACTTAAGTTTTTTTCTCAATAGTTTCTACCCATCCAATTCTGTCCAGCAGTTTGGGTATGCTTGGGTTCTACCAAGCAAGGTGGTAGGGACTAGATGAAGTGTCTTTTCTATTGTAACCTCTATCCTTTGAAACATCCTTCCTTCAGTATAGCCCTGACCCGCAGCCATAAAAACATGGCTGTGTGCCTAGGCCTTACGCCCTGAATGTGTTAAGTGCCATTTCTTGGCTACAGTGACAATTATTATATTGTTTTGGCTGCTGTATATATTTATTTTTGTACTTGTTTTAATTGTTTTACAATTGATCTCTGCCCATTAAATAAATTAAGAAGTAAATATGCTACCATGAGATATTTTCATTGATGGACAAATGTGCTGAATATCAAACTTTCAACTGCTATGAGACTTGGTGGCCATTTATTGCCTCCAGAATCATAAGCAGCTTGCTTTTCTTTTCTTTTCTTTTCTTTTTTCTTTTCTTTTCTTTTTTCTTTTCTTTTCTTTTCTTTTCTCTTCTCTTCTCTTTTCTTTTTTCTTCTCTTCTCTTCTCTTTTCTTCTTTTCATATTTTACTTTACTTTACTTTATTTTAATTTTAATTTTATTTTATTATTTTTGAACTTTAATACCCTTTGTGGGGAGCAATAGTAGAGGAGAGGTGTATGTTCGTCTTTGTTTTTTTATGGATCACGTTAAGTGGGCTTTTGGTTCAATCCAGCAAGTCACTTATTCTTTCTTCATTAAAAATTTAGCTTATTTACAAAAATATCTGCTGCATATCTACTAGCAGTTTGTCTTTCAGATTATGTACTTCAGTAACAGGGCTTTAGCCCACAAAAGTGATATCTTCACATTTTTTTAAAGAAGTCGAAAGCGAAGGTCGGAATTCAGAGACACCCCACAAAATCCAGGGCTTTCATCAAAATGAACCATCCCATTGCAAGCTCCACCCTTTTTGTATGTGTGACCAATTTTAACATGTAGATTCCAAGGGGTGGAGCTTGCATCATGATGATGCAGTACTGCTTTCATCATTTCTCTCTTTTTTGTAGACATCTCTGGGTCGTATACACTTCTTAATGGTATCTCTTAATCTGGGTGGTATATACGGTACTTCTTATTGACATACTAGGCGACCACTGCTCTTCGATTACCGATATGTTGCTCCAAGTGACCGCTTAGAATCTGGCCTGATTATCCTGTGCAGATTACAAAAATAATAATAGTAGGGAAAGGGAAAATCAAAGCCTACATTTGAAATGCTTCCTTAAAAGTGAATAAACTGATATGACCTCTCCAAGTCTAAAAGCAATTCTATATTGCTGATGGAAAAATCTGCTGAATTGCTTACTGCCCCGAGGGAGAGCTTACTTCCCTCCCCACCCCCAGCGGTTAAGCGACTCCATTCCACAAAAGGCTAAAGAAAAGTTGATGGATATTGTTACTTCCTATGTAACTGTGCAACATGGAAATTGGCATACAATGGGGATATTTAAATCATAGTTAGACAGCTCAGCATGAAGAAGGACAAGGTTCTTGAGAAGATGATGGTATCATATTCCAGGAAGAAATGAAAGGGGAAATGTTTTTCTATTTGTTTTCCCCAACCTAATGAGACCAAGTAACTTTCTTACAGTTTGTGTGTGTGTGTGTGTGTGTGTGTGTTTATTTCCTTTGGATTTATATGGGTACATTCCCTTACATTCCTATAATTTCAGTAAATGGAGATCAAGAAGGAGCTCTCTTTTATCATGGCATTTTCCTACTTTTTAGGAAGTGGAGTATTCTGCTATATTCTACTATGTTCCTTCTTTAATGCTAATATGGGATTGCTAGTCTAATGTAATATACAATTTCTTGTGTAATAATATATGTGCTGTATCAATTACTTGCTAGGAACCTTGCATGTTCATGAATGAACCAGAAAAACTGCACTGAGTTGAAGGTATTTAGCAGATCTTTCTGGTAAATGGAAGATAAAAAACAGCAAGAGTATAGAGCCGTGATGGCGAACCTTTGGCACGTGTGCCACAGGTGGCACGCATAGCCATACTGGAGGGCATGCCAGCTCAGCTCTGGCGTGCATGCGCACCCGCCAGCTGATTTTCGGGCCTTCTGGCCCACTGGAAGTAAGGAAACAGACTGTTTCCTGCCTCTGGAGGTCCTCAGGGGTTGTGGGAAAGGCTCGTTTTTCTCACTCCCCAAGCTCCAGAGCCTTTCTAGAAGCTTGGAGAAGGCAAAAACAGCCTCCTCCTCCCCACCCAGAGGACCTCAGGAGGCAGGAAATGACCCATTTGAGAAAGAGTCAGAAGGTTTAGAATTAAATTTGGCACAGTGCTAAACCCAAGAGTTGAGATCTTAGACACACGGATACTCCTCAGCTTACAACCATAATTGGCTCATAATTGAGCCTGGAATTATACTTGTAAGGCCTGCCAGTCATTAAGCAGGTCCTCATTTAATTGACCCGTTTTTGCGACATTTTTATGATAGTCATTAAGCGAATTCACGGTCATTAAGCAAACACCATGATCATGAAGTGAACCCATTGTCTGCAATAGGCTATTTTTGCCAGAATCTGGAAATAAACGCCAGTTTCCAGCAAAAAATGTAAATCGCAAGAGGCTGCAAATGGCTGTGAAATGCAGGCCGGTAGCTGAATGCCCAAAATGACAATCAAGTGACCGCAGGAAGGAACGGAAAAATGGCCATCAGAATTTTGAATCAGTTGGGTGGGGGGCTGTTATAACTTTGAAGGGTCACTCAGCAAGTGGTCATAAGTTGAGGACTACCTGTAAGTAAAGAATGGAAATCTCTGTGTATTTATATAGGGCATACCCTGTTTCCCCCAAATTAAGACATCCCCTGATAATAAACCCAATCGGACTTTTGAGCGCATGGCAATAAGGCCCAGTGCTTATTTCAGGGTTCAAAAAAATATAAGACAGGGTCTTATTTTCAGGGAAACAGGGTACCTTTCCAGTACCATTGAGGACATACACAAGTGGGTTTTCTAATTGGGCAACAGCCAGTTTTCCAGTGAAAATCATGATGTCCTCCAATCTCTACATCATATACCAGAGATTACTCCTAGGAAACAAAGGAAAGGATTGCAAGCTCCATTCTCCATTTTGAGAGCAGATGGCACCTTATTGAGCCGTAGTGGCGCAGTGGTTAAAATACATTATTGCTAGCTAACACTGCCTACAGCCAGACGTTCGATCCCTGGCCAGCTCAAGGTTGATGACTCAGCTTTTCATCCTTCCAAGGTCAGTAAAATGAAGACCAAGATTGTCGAGGGCAATATGCTGATTTTGTAAACTGCCTAGAGAGGGCTGTAAAGCACTATAAAGTGGTATATAAATCTAAGTGCTATTGCTATTGTTTCTTCTCCCACTGGATGTCTTGCGAACCAGAACTTCTTCCCCTCCTTTTCTTTCTGCATGACCCTTCTAGAAATCTGTTTTCTTCCCTACAGTTTTATCTCTATATTTTTATACCCAAGAACTGGAAAGATGCTGCAAATAGCCATAAATGTGGCCCAGTTGCCACGTGACCATATGGGAGGGGGTCATAACTTTGAATCTGGGTCATAAGTACCTCCAGGGAAGTATGCCATAACTTCAAACAGTTGCTAAGCAACCAGTCTTAAATTGAGGATTACCTATACTTCCAAAATATCATGGTTAGTTTGAGAACCTGATTTTTCAGTGCCCTCTTGGGTCTGTCATTTGCACTCGTTTACCATACCCCTGGCTGCTAAATTTTATTAAAACCAACTTTTAATAATTTTAAAAGCAGAACATCAATAAATATTATCCAGGGAACGCCAAGGGTGTTTCAACATATTTTCATACTGAAGTCACATGTCATATCACTAATACCAATTCAGCAAAAATATACTCTGCATCTGTGTTCAGTACGTGTGTGTGTATATGTGTGTGTGTGTGTTTATTTCATGACTGAGGGGAAAAAATTAAAGCATAATAGTGTGTATAACTTCTATAGCTAGAAGAATGCAATTCTAGAGATATATATTTAGAAGTAAGACTCACCAAGTAAGAGTTAGCAGCTATTGTAATATTTAATCATTTTTATTTCAACTAATAACTACCACTGAAGGAAGATAAAAAGATATTACATTTATAAAATTCAATTATTCAATCTATGGTTATAAAAGACATGCAGACTGCAAACTTACCAAAGAAAATAGATATGTGCCATTGATTAGATTACTAATCAGTGTAACTATAGTTAATAGTATGTAGCAAATATGTCAACACTCTTGGCTTCAAATACAACTAAAAATAAACTAAGACTAAAATACCATATGCTAAAATCTGATTGCATATTTGCTCCTAATTTTCTATTGAAACAAACAGAGATTGCTTTAACCGTTCTTCCTTACCAGGAGGATATCAGAAATGCTGGTTTGCAGCAGGAAGCAATAGGACCATGGGAAGAGATTAAATCATTATTGTTTTCTTTTGAACACATTGATTATACAAAGATTAGAAAATGGAAACCCACATCTCATGGGAAATAAATTTATTTAGGGCTCTCAAGGGAACACTTTGCAGCAACCCTATTGCAGCTAGATTGAGGGAGAAAAAGGGTAATGAATCTGACATGTCTATTGTTGTAACTAGCTAACAACTTATTTCAGTATCCACTAGAGCAGGGGTCCCCAAACTTGGCATAGCTGGCTGGAGAATTCTGGGAGTTGAAGTCCACAAGTCTTAAAGCTGCCAAGTTTGAGGACCACTGCACTAGAGTTAAGTCCTATGAGCAGTCATTTTTCATTTGGTTTCTTAGATATTAGCAAACCTTTTACTAATTCTCCAAGCCCAAAGCCCTTTTTTTCCGAAAGGAAGCTCTGGTTCAGATCCAAGAAAATTTAAAAAAGCAACCAGAGCTTAATTGCTTTCATTCCTAAAGTGAGGCTTTAGTACATACTCCTCATCTATACTTGTCTATCTCTCCAGAGATGTGCAAGTGCTGTATTCTGCGATAGTAATTGGTCTTTAAAATCCATCTTTGCCATCAATGCTCTCCACTTTCAGGGAACTGAAGCTCAGTCATGGGGCTTTGCGAAGGAACTACACTGCCAATAAACTAGTGATATGGTGCAGACCTCCTTCAGATGGCAAAATACACATTGCTAGCCTTAGAGCAACAGCTGTTGCCCCTTCTTTCTTTCTTTTTTTTCCCACTCACAGCCCAGCCAGGAGTCAAGAAGGAACAAAAAGTCTTTTGTCCCCAGATAGCAGCTGTCCCTCCCTTCGTTTGCACACCACACTGCGGAGAGAAGGGGGCAGACACAGAGACCCCTTTCCACCTGCAGCAAAGACGTGTGTAAGGAAAAGAGAGGAAGTGACTGAGAATTTGGAGTAGAAGGCCCTTCCTATAGCTTCTGTGGTTGTAAACCTCCTCCAGTAATGTTTCCTGTTTGCTGCATTAGCAAGCAGTTAAATGAAATAAATGTTTACGATACAAAGGCAGGCATTCATATGTATATGGACATCCTGGGAAAGGAAAGAGCTTGCAAAACACACACACACACACACACACACACACACAAACTACACCTCAACCATTGGAGTCTGCAGCTAGCTACAGGGGTGACAAATTGACAAAACAGATATTATGATGTCACAAGTTCCAGCCTTTTATACTTACATTATGATATTCAGGTCAAGTATGTAAGAGTCTTAAGTTTACATCGTGAAGTCACAATGCATTCTTTTCTCCTTCCCCTCCTCTCCCTGCTCCCCATCCCTCCTATGGATGTCAGGGGGCAGTTTTCAGTATTGTCTTGCTCAGTATGGCAGTTTTTATTTAATGTATCTTCTGTTAAGAAATAAGCTCAAATGAAGCTTTGCAGATGGCCTGAATAGGATTTGCCATCTAGAGGTCAAGGATAAAATAATATGTATTATTTTCCATCTGCTTTCTAGTCAAGCCACATTTTTCTTGAAGGACCTTACATTTTAGTTGCTGTTCTGATTCAGTTTCCCACTTTATTCTCAAATCATTCAGCCAGGTAAAGTACCTTGGCAGTGCGTCAGAAATAGAAAAGTTAGATGGCCTGAGTGTGTTGAAAGACTGGGTGCATTTTTTTTTTTTATCACAATGGACTGGGAAATTGCTAATTGTATGTCATATATGGTTATACTTTTTTGCCTAGTCAATAATCAGGTTGCCCCTTCTGGAGATGGAACAGGTTGCTTCTGTCTGTTCCATCCCCTTGTTGCCTTTAGCAGATCTGCAGAAGGCTGGCTGTCCACTGTGATTTAGGTGACAGATGCAGAAGAAGCAGACCTCTGCATCTGTCAGCTGATGTCATCAGCAGAAGATGACCTCTAAGTAACCTGGGCTCCCTTTAGTTGCTGAAGATATTAAAGTTGGCAAGTATATAACTTCACTGTTTAGTTAAAAAGTTCAGAATGGAAATAGGGGTTCATCTCAGATGTCCTCCTTTGAGAAGAATAGGACAGGGTCACAGGAAGATACGCCCAGTTACTGCTTAGCTAGCTTTAAGCTCACACTTCGTACATGACTTAACATTTGCTGGAAGCAAATGGAAGAGATCCATTCCAATTTAGAAAGGGTACAAGACATACAAAGAGACTATTCTTTCTAGTGAACCAACTGCCCTAGAAATTCTTTCTATCTTGTCTCTGTCTCTCTGTCTCTTTCTCTCTCTCTCTCTCTCTCTTTACACACACACATACTTATTGGGATTTGAAGAAGCAGAATAGAAAGAGCAGAGATGCTTTGAATGTTGGTGTTGGAGAAGACTCCTGAGAATACTATAAGTAGCCAAGAAAATAAATAGACAGACAGACAGACAGACAGACAGATACTAGAACAAATCAGTTTAGAATTTCCACTTCAGATACAAATGGCTAGGCTCAAACTTTCATATTTTGAGTGCATGATGTGAAGACCTATTGTAACTTTCTTGAAAAATCCATAGTGTTGGGAAAGATAGATGAATTAAAAATTAGGATGACCAGCAACAAGGTGGATGGATTGGTGCCTTGTCGGAAGACCTGAAAGACCAGATTGAGCACAGATCAACCTGGAGAAAATCTATCTACACAGTGGCTAATAGTCAACGCTGACTTAATTACATGTAATCAATCAACTAATTATATTTCTATTTCATCTGAATAGACTATGCCTTCCTATTTTCATTTTCTTTTAAACAGAATAAAAGGAATATACAGAAAGCATGAGATGCTTTCTATCTTTCTTTCAGTACTTCTCTAAACCTGCAAGGTCAATGCCCAAGCTCCTGGGGTTAATGGAGTGAAAGTTTAATGATGTGGAAAGCACAAGGTTGAGGACAAATGCCGTTGAACATGGCCATCTGCAAAAGAGAGCGGCATCATTTTTTTAAACTCACATGTTTTGGCAAAATTCTTCAGATTCACCCATCTTCACACCATAGCACTGAGAAACATGACTTAACAATGTGATAAGGACTGCAGAAAGAGTGGGGAGAATGCTAAATTGTAGTTTGATCAAGAGACCGGACTGTATTTTCTTGATCTGAGCTAAGTGCATATGCGTATAGGATTCTATCAGAGGGTACCAAAGCAAAACTGCTTTCATGATATTGCATGAAACATTGGTAAGATCATCTAGATGAGGGGTGTCAAACTCGATTTCATTGAGGGCCACATCAGGATTATGTTTGCCCTCGGGGGGCCAGGGTGGGCATGACCAGGGTGGGCATGGCCAGCTTGACGTCACTTACGTTGGGGGATGTCTGTGGTGGCCCAAGGGCTCTGCCAGCGAAAATGGGCTCCCGAGCTCCATTTTCATTGGCAAAGGGTGTCAGGAGGCTGTGCAGCCAAAAACAGAGCATGGGAGGGCTGTGTGCGGCCCTCCCAAGATCCCTTTTCACTGACAGAGGCACCGCGGGCCGGTCCTTTGCTGTTTCTAGGGCAGCCCTGCAGGCCAGATTTCAGCACCCTGTGGGTCAGATCTGGCCCCCGGGCCTTGAGTTTGACACCCCTGATCTATTTTTATTTTATTTTTTATTTTATTACGATTTCTATGCCGCCCTTCTCCCAAAGGACTCGGGGCAGCTTACAATAAAATAGAAATATATATAAAAAAAAACATCTAGATGGTATAATGTAAATTTGGGATTACCATATCTAAGAAAGCATGGGCAGTAGTTTTTGGGAGGCCAAGAAACTGTAGGAGAAGAAATGGCAGAATCTGGGAGCAGAATGAAACGGGGTGGGTCAGTCTAGAATCATTATGTAGGCACAAGCAAATTAAATCCAAACTAACTCTAACCAGGTGTTGATGGTTAGCTGAAAAAACACCTGCGCGTAGACTTTAGCAATAAATCACTTTAATTGGACCTTCATGTGTGGACCAGCCTTAAGTATCTAGACCAAATATTCCACCAGCCAAGCATTATATCATTATTCTGATTTGTATTAAGTTAGGATTTCTTGCTAGGTTCAAATCAGAGAATATGGGATTAATATAGGGCAGTGATGGCAAACCTTTTTGCCATCGCGTGCTAGGAGCGGGGGGGGGAGATTGCATTTGCGCCCTGCACATGCGTGCGTGACTCACCCCCCTCCCCTTCCCTCTTGCTCCTACCATGTGATGGCCTGTTTTTCTCTTTCTGCAAGCTCCAGAGCCTTTCTAGGAGCTTGGCGAAGGCAAAAACGGCTTTCCTCACCTTCCCGGAGCACCTCCAGAGGCAGGAAATGACCCAGAAGTGGGACTGGAAGTTGT
>JANHFM010003404.1:150541-164413 GCA_032468115.1 Grayia smithii | reverse complement strand
GGCGTTCGGGAAAAAACTGTTCTTGTGTCTAGTTGTCTTGGTGTGCAGTGCTCTATAGTGTCGTTTTGAGGGTAGGACTTGAAACAGTTCCTGTCCAGGATGCGAGGGGTCTGTAAATTTTTTCACAGCCCTCTTTTTGACTCGTGCAGCATACAGGTCCCCAATGGAAGGCAGATTGGACTGGGTTTGGCATTTTTGTCCATCTACCAAGTCCTTTCCAAGGACCTGGAATAGGCAGAGGTTGTTGTTCCATGCTGTCAAATGTATTGTTGCAGCACGTAAGCTGTTCCAAGTAAAGCAGCCTTTTGCAATGGACTGATGGTGATTTGTCAGTGCTGATGGTGTTCAAGTGGTACTCCAGATGCTTTGGGATTGCACCCAAAGTGCCTATGACTATTGGCACTATTTTTGCTTTCTTTTGCCACCGTCGTTCTCTTTCTATTGCAGATCTTTGAATTTGATGATTCTCCTCAGTTCTTTCTCTTCTGTTCTGCTGTCTCCATATGCTGCCACATCCCCTCTCCAGACCTTTTCATCTTTCTTATCAACAGTTGTTAAGTCTGGAGTGTTACCTAGCAGATACTTGTCTGTTTGAATTCTAAATCCCCAGAGCAATTTAACTTCTTCATTTTCTATTACTTTGTCCATTTTGTGGTCCCACCAGTTTTTATTTGCAGGCAAGTGGTATTTCTGGCAGATATTCCAATGCACTATTGTTACTATTTCATCATGCCCTTGTTTGTAGTCAGTCCATATGGTTCTCCTGCAGTAGCTAATTAGGTGGTCCACTGTTTTTTCAGCTTCTTTCCAGCATTTGCTGCTGCTGTCTTCTCAATTCTGGCTCTATGTATTTCTTCTTAAGGTTTGGACTTGTGCTACCGGAACTAGTCTCTTTCTTCAGTTACCATGGTCTTAGCCATTGTGAGGTCTTGTTATCTGCTTTGTGGGCTATTTTTTTATGTTCTGGCCATGTAATATTTTGCCTTACCATGCTTGTTTTCTATTCTTCATATACAGTAGCTGTTCTTGTAGGTTCCTTTAGTCTTTTCCAGTATTTAATAAGTCTTCATGATATAGGTTCAGTACATCTTCTTTACTGTCCTTCAGATATTCGTCCAATGCTCTTTTTCCTTCTTCAGCTGTCTGGTGTAGTTTCAACATCCATGCTGTCATGGGCTCCTTGCTAAATAGAGTCTGTCAATATTGCTGTGCGAATGAAGGCTGTGACTCATTGACATTACTTCCTATACAAGGCTTTTTGTTCTGCTTGAGTTCAGTCCATTATCCAGCTAGTTATCTAATATCTGGAATTGACTAGGTATTAATTTCCTTGCTGGCATTTCCTCCTTTAAGAACTTTTTCACTCTTATGATATATTAATTTCTAAACTGCTTTTTGACTTTAGTGTGCTTGACATTATCAGCTTGAAGGATGCCTAGGTAGTGATCTTCATCCACAATCTTAAAGATTTCCCCCCCTATAAGCTATCTTCAGTTTTCACTATTTTCCCCCTGTTGATGTTAAGGATGGCACATCTCTCCACCAGATGTTTATTCCATTGCAACATCTTGACTGTATATGTTGAGTGTTGATAAGTGATTCTTTTTCAGATGGTGCTTTTCATATAGCTTCAGATTGTCCATGGACTGCATCAGCTACAACCTTAATTAGCAATTTAAAAGTTGTTGGTAAGTAGGTAATTGTCCTGTAGTTGCCTGGTGCTTCCCCTTTTGTTTAATCTTTCATTATGAGGCCAGTTTTGCCAGATGTTAGCTACTCTTCAATTTCATCTCCATGCAATATGCTGTTAACCTTCTTAGCTGCTTAGTAGGTAAGACCAGTCAGATGTTGCAATCAAAAATTATACAGTGCATTCTCACTCAGTGCTGACCAATTCTTAATCTTCCTTGCTCTTTTCTCCAACATTTGTGCCTTTATTACAAGTTTGTTCATTTCAGCTTCTTTTTTAATTCATATCCACCTTTTTCCAAACAGCATTCTTATTGTATTTCTTTAGGTTGCCTCAAAGCTGTGCCCAGAACTGCACTGTTTCTTCTTTGTCAAATGTTGACTGATTTATTATAGTCTCTGTAGTAGAAATGTTTCTGATTTGACTGAAATTGAGGCTTTGGTTTATAGTGTAGATTCAAATTTCATATCTGCTGATCTTCTTGGCTTTAGTTATTATTTGCAGTTTTATTTCCAGTGCTTTCTTGATCTTCCTTGTTTCTAGATCATATACCTTTTAATCAGGTATTCTTTGATCTTCTTGTTTTCATGTTTTCCAGCTTGCTTCCATCTGATCTTAGCATGCTGATCTTATTTTCCAATCTAATCTTACATTTTGGTGGTGCACTATTTGGCTCTTTTTCTTCTTTGTTGATTTTGCATCCCAGATATTTAGTTATAAATAACTGCAGCTTTGCTATACATTAGATGGTTTGTTCCCTGCAGTGAGGTGGTGCTTATATTTGATATCACAGTATTGGTGTCTTTTAATACTTGTGCTAGCTGTTTCTTTGGAAGTGCAGGCAACCTTATTTTGTTGTTTTTATGCTGTTCTAAATATGCAGTAATTACTGTATTTGTTTCAATTCCTATTGCTAGCTGTTAGGGGGTTGCTCTTTCTGAGGAAAAGACAGAGAAGACAGTGCCTGATTTGGGAATGAAAAAAATTCAATAGCTAAGCTGGCTTCCTCTACTATCAAATCCTCCTTGTTTTCCTCTATAGTCTGAGCTACTTCTAGCAAGACTTCATTTTCTTTGTCCTGGGTAGACTTTTGCAGTTCTTCCCATTCTGTTCATATTTTATTTCATCTTATAAATCAACACTGACCTGCCAGTCTCTGTTGTGTCATTTCTGATTGTGGATGTTGTTCTTTTCAAAACTGGTGCATTCTTTTCAGTTATGTTCTTGTTGAATTTCATTTGCAATAACAGATCATGATTCCTTTGTTTTCAGTCTTCATTTATTTGTGACTTTTCCTCCAGTAGTTCTGCAGCTGCTTTCACCTAAGGTTCAGGAATTCCAACATCTAGCACAGGCCTTGTTGACCCACATAGTGGAACATCTGACATAGCTCTCATCCTCCTTGGAGCATGAAAATCCCACAACGATGTCAAGGTATCTCATTGGAGGATATGTTATTATGATTATGATGACAATTAGTGTAATTTTCAAATAGCCACAACAATCATGCTTCATTCTCTTTGCTGTTCCTACATATTCTGATTCATTATTTTTTGAAAATTGTAACCAGTCCTATAATTTACATCAGCTCTCTGTCCTTTCTTTTTTTAAAATTTTAAAAATAATCTTTATTAGAATATATATAACATTAACAATAACATTAACATATATAAAATACATATACAAAATATATACAAAATATAATTTCTGAAAATGTTAATCTCCTAAATAACTATTAAAATATACATTTAGTATCTTTGTCTTTGAACATTACAGCATCAACTTATGGCTATTATTTAAATCAATATACAAATTCCTTGTAATCCACTTATTTACTGATCAAATCCACTAAGTCACCATTACTTATTCCAATTTCCCTAAACAATTAGGATTTCCTATGATTTGGGTTAGATTTTGGTTTATCTTTATTTATTTTCTACCCATTGGTACCATTTTTCCTATATTTTATCATTTCCCAAATCCTCTTTTGCCTTCATTTTCCTGGTGAGGGAGTCCATCTCTGCACATTCATAAATTTTCTGAATTATAATCTCATCTGTTGGGATAGTAGATGTTTTCCAAGACTGCGCCAGTACTATTCTTGCTGCAGTTGTAATGTGTATTAACAAGTACTGGTCAACCTTCTTAATTTTATCTGATGTTAATCCCAATAGAAAAAGTTCCGGCTTTTTTTGTATTTTGATATGTAAGATTTCTTCCATCAATCTATGAATCCTGGTCCATAATTTCTGGATTTCGGGGCATTGCCACCAAACATGATAGTATGTTCCATCACCTTGTGAGCATTTCCAACACTTAGGGTTTGCATTAGGATACATTTTGGCTAATCTCACTGGTGCTAAGTGCCATCGGTAGAACATCTTGTATGGTTCTCTATGAATGGGACAGATTTAGTTATTTTGCAGTTATTCTCCATTCTTAATTATGCTCACAAAAATGTGTATAATTCTTGTATGTTTATATATAAACCTATACCCTTGCTTTTCCTCATTGTTTCTACCAAATAATCCTAATTTTTCAAATTTGATTTTGTTAAATTATCTCTGCCCAGAAAATAGACAACAAACCAATGAGCAGAAGTGTGCTGGTGAGAATTAACAGTCAAACCAGAAGGCAGATTTAAGAGAGAAGCCAGAATTTGAAAGCAAAGAGAAATCAAGAATTTGAGGGCACACCAAAAAAACTTACTGCTTGAGCAAAAGTCAAATTAAGCATTCTGGTGAAAAATACCCTCACTCCAAGGAAATCAACAGTTGCAATATGAGAAACTAAAGTATACAATTACTATTTCTTTCTGAATAAGAGCATCACGTTTGAGAGGGGAGTTGTAAAAATTGGATGTGGATGTAATTGAAGGGATTGTTTTTGCAAATCTTTTCATAATTCAAGGAATTAAACGGGTATGCAAAGTATATGTTGAATCATCAGGAAGCAATTTGCTCTGCTAACAAAAGGGGATAAATTATGTTGCATTATCAATTGTGCTTTGCTGTTACCAATTTCGGGGCGGGGGAGGGGCGAAACATTATTTCCATAAGGAAGCCAAACTTCTTCAATGTATTCCATTATCAGAAAACGTAGCTGGCATTTGATCTTTTTGTGAATCATACTGAAGCAGATCATTGCAAGAAGTTGATGATGAATGCCATCCAGTGAGCCATTTATGAAAAAAAAAGTCCATTTTGAACGTTTTTTTTCCCCTGAGGAAATATATTTATTTAAAAACATAAACTCTTGCCACAGTGGAGAGCAGAAACCATGGACAGAATGAAGTCCTATTTCTCCTGCATCTCCAGGTCTAAATCAGCTCCAGATGGTTGGGAGACCTATAGCAGATGTAAAGCATATGCAAAAGCTGGAAGGGGGAATAAGGGGGAACCCCGCTGACTTAAGTGGAAATCCGTAGCATTGGCTGTAGCTTTAGGTTTCATCCTGCATTTGCGCTGATTTTTCCAGCGTGTGTTTGTATGTCTTTCCTTCTCGCTCTCATTGTACTCTTATTAATGTTAAATCAACCAACCCAAGAAACTTCTTATTATGTAGGTAAACTTATAAATAAAGAAGAAAGGAATGATAGTCTCCAACAAATATCTCTTTCCAAATGTCAGCATTTTTCCTACCTAAGAAAGCCCATTTTTTTTTTATAGAATCAAAGAATCAGAAGGAACTTATTTAAGCTTCTAGGAATCCAGGTTCCTCATGGATGGTCATTCAGCCCCTGCTTAAAGATATCCAGTGAAGGGTACTTATGGTCTTCACTTAACAGCTACTCATTCAGCAATGGTTTGCATTTATGACAGCACTGAACGAGTGGTACTTATTTCCAATCCTTGTATTTACAGCAGTTGCAACACCCCTGTGTTCACATGATCACAGTCTGGGTGTGTGCAGAGACTGGCTCATGATTCAGTGGTGGGCTGCTCCCAGTTAGGCCCGGTTTGCACGATCTGGTAGCAGTGATGGTGTGACATCACTGGGCCCACCCGCGTGCCCGTACTTACTTTTTTTCTCCGTTTTTCTCCATTTTTCTGCTCTGTGCATGCACAGAGCGCTTGTTTTGAGTTTTTTTCAGGTAGACTAGTTACTGTGCATGTGCGGAGCATGCATTTGGCATGCGCGCAAGCGAAGCGAACGCACGCGACAAATGTGCAAAATGCGTGCATGAAGAGAACCGGTAGTAAATGTATGTAGAACCCATCCCTGTCATGATTACAATTTTGCAGCATCCTAGGGTCACATGATTGCCATGTTTGATCTTCCCCCTCGGCTTCCGACAAACAAAGTCAGTGAGGAAGTCAGCAGGAGGTTGCAAATGGAGAACATGCAATGTCTTTCTGCCATTTGAACTGGGGACGGGATAGCAAGCCTAACTTGTGCAGTGTGAATGAGAAATGTTTTTAGTTAATGTGGATGGACTGTGTATTATATCTTGCTTGGCTGGGTTTCTTAGTTGGTTTTTAAAGTATTGTTAGATACCCAGAGTAATGAAATGTGCTGGGCAGCCATATGCTTAAATAAACAAATAGTTCAAATAATTAAATATTTTTATTTGATCTCATAAAGGACAGAACAATATAGGTAACTAGAAAAGTGAGCTAATTGCAGACTTTTCTCTCTCTCTGTTAATGTATTTGTATGCATGCTAGTTATTGCATTGTTGCCTTTTAAAGTAACATTCAGAACAGTCCAAATATTACCTTTGCGTTCTTGCTGGAGTTCCTGAAGGCCTCTGCAGCCGATAACAGAGGTCCAGATCAATCCAGAGCTCTGTTATTGGCTGCAGAGTCCTTTCCCGAAGGCCTCTTATGACGAAACAGAGGCTAGGGGCAATGCGTGCGAGACCTTGTTTCTTGGCTGCAGAGGCCTTTCCTGAAGGCCTCTGATGGTGAAACAAGGCCAGGTTGTGTGTGTGCTGCCACACGCATCAATCTGGAGTCCATTTTTTGGCTACAGAGGCCTTTCCTGAAAGCCTCTGTAGCCTTTCCTGAAAGCCTCTGACAGTGAAACGGAGCCAGGGGTGATGCATGCAAGTGGCAGAAAGGAGCCCCAGAAGTAGTGGACCAGCAAGGCAAAGCAGGTGTCAGTGTGTGTGAGGCCTGGCTGTAACTGTCCTAAGGTAAGTAGTAGGGAGGCTCCACCCCCCACATCCCCACCCTAGGTTGATTTTTACCTGTGTGCCTCACTCCACCCTATGCATCCCAGAGTGGGTAGGGTCTTAACTAGGGTTTATTTTTGGGGTAGGGCTTATATTGGGTGCACGTGTAAAAATCAAGCTAGGGCTTATTTTCAGGATAGGTCTTATTTTCTGGGAAACATGGTAGTATTATTTTTATTTTCATTTCTTAATGAAAAATTCTTGCAGTTGTCCAGATCAAAAGTTAGAGCTGTCTCTGGCCAATTATACATTTGAAGAACTTGGTAAAAGGCAGATGTTGCTAATCTATAATGACATCTTCCTCTTTTTATAGTAAACCTGGTGCTTAGGCTTCTCCCGTGTTTCCCTGAAAATAAGACCCTGTCTTTTATTTTTTTGAACCCTGAAATAAGCGCTTGGCCTTATTGCCATGCACTCAAAAGCCTGATTTGGCTTATTATCAGGGGATGTCTTATTTTGGGAGAAACAGGGTATCAATCAGTAATTACTTTTTCAGTATAATTGCTTAAGTATGATCAAATACCTTCAATATTTTTAATCACACTGTATTAGCACAATGTACAGCAGCAACTCAAAGGTTTAATACAGGAATATTATGAGTTATCATCTTTACAACAGTTACTTGACATCATTTTTAGAATAATACATTTTCCAAGCAAAATCACCAAGAAGCCTTGGGTATGTATAATAAGATTAGGGGACTGGAGGCTAAAACTTATAAAGAACAATTGCTGGAATTGGGTATGTCCAGTTTGATGAAAAGAAGGACTAGGGGTGACATGATAGCAGTGTTCTGATATCTCAGAGGCTGCCACAAAGAAGAGGGAGTCAATCTATTCTCCAAAGCACCTGAGGACAGGACAAGAAGCAATAGATGGAAATTAATCAAGGAAAGAAGCAACATAGAAGAACTATGAAGAACTGTGAAATTTTCTGACAGTTAGAACTATTAATCAATGGAACTACTTGTCTCCAGAAGTTGTGGATGCTCCAACACTGAAAGTTTTAAAGAAGAGATTGGATAACCATTTGTCTGAAATGGTATAGGGTTTCCTACCTAAACAGTGGGTCCCTTCCATCTCTGTTATTCTATATACTTCACTGAGTCAGCCTGTTTTCTTTTAATGCAGTTATGTTAGCAAAGGTGCAGTGAGTTACAGATCTTTAATGATGTTAAGAATCTGAGTTGATAAATTCATCCATTACATGAAAAGAAAAGAACAATGGTTTTTCAATGTGGAAAACATAATATACAATCATGCGTATGCTAGCTAGCTAAACAGGTGCAATAACCTTTCTGAATTTATAGAAGATGGACTTTGATATTATTTATCATAATAACCTTTATCTAATGGTACGCTACGTGCATAAACTAAAATACCATGGGATTTAGTTACCATAAGAATATAGCTTCTTCCTTTGCTTTTCCCCACAGAATAAAAAGCTGGCTCTATACTGTAATATTTCAAAAGGTTCCCACCAGGGGTGGGTTCTACTTACCTTTACAACTGGTTCTGATGATGCACGTGCTTTGCATCGGACCATGCGGAGCGTGCACCAAACAGGCACTCCGTGCATGCGCAGTAGCTTTTTTTTGAGGAAAAACCCTCAAAAAACATTCTGCACATGCGTGCAAGTGCGCGGAGCCCCAAGAACAGTAAGTATGGGTGCGTGGGTGGGCCCGGCTCCTGGTTGCCAAGAACCGGTTCGGTGATGTCACAGCGTCACTGCTACAGGATCGCGTGAACCAGCCCGAACCGGGAGCAACCCACCACTGGTTCCCACTAACAGAACAGCCTATTGATTTCAGTGATTCTGCTAAGAGTAGGACCTGGCCAGGACTTAGCTCTAGACCAGCCTTTCCCAAACAACCGCCAGTGGTGGAGAAGAGAGAGAAGAGATGGTTTTGCATGCTCTCCCGCTGCTTATGTGGCCCAGTTCCCAATGGACTGTGGCTTGCTATTAGGCTGCTGATTGGGGACCCCTGGTCTAGGTTTTAAAATTCTCAGGCCTCCTCTGATTCATCCAGTCCAGAGTCTAAAATGTAGCTTTTAAGTCATGAAATGTTCACTTTCCCTTCCAGTAAATGACAGGAGCACAGTAAACGACTCAAATGTATGGAAGATCTACACAGATTCGATCAACAAATAAAAATGAAAGGCAAAATTTGTACCTATTTCTTGCAAAGAAAGTGTTTTTCCTCCCCTTAATGCTATATAGATCGTACTCCTTAATAAGGCTTTAGTTTCTAGCATATCGATAAGCTGTCATTTGGAAACAAAGGCAAAGACTTAGCAGATGCATTTCATATCTTTTACTGGAATAGCGGAAAGTTCTTTCAATTTGTAAACTCCAACAACAGCAAAAAAAAAAAAAAAAAAGGAAAAGAAAAAAAGAAAGATCTGAATTTTGGTTCTTTCCATTAACACTGTCACAATTTCTGTTCCAAGCAAAATACCTTTGTAGAAAAAGCTAGGGTCTTTTCACAGTGATTGCAATATATTGCTTTTTAATATATATAATTTAGTATGACGTATTGCACTCTCCGGGGTGAGGGGAATCAAAGATGGAATTTCTGAGAACCCAGTATGGAGTCAGGCTCGGCTGGGCAGCTCAAAAGTGTTGAGGTATCCAGTTGCAAGGTTTTGGCTGGTGGAGCAGTAGGGCGCTAATGGAAGTGGTTACTTTATGGAGTGTCAGATTTATTATGAACTTGCTTGAAGGAGTTCAAGCTAGGGGCATGACTTCCAGACCCACATGCTGGAGGAATTTTGCCAAATAGACTCATGATGTCTAATTTTTCCGTGCAAATCAATGAACAGATTCAGGGTGGGTATTAGCTCAGAGGACCCAGTTTGTCATAATAAATGAGAACCCTTTAAAAGTGCAGCTCTATAAAAAAAAAAAGCATTTCTTTTAAATAAAATAAAATAAAGATAAATGTTTGCTGTTAAAAGCACTGGTCAGGCCATTCAGCATTGAATGGTATGTGTGGGGGTGGGGTGGAAGACAAAATGTTGATCCATTTTTTTCTTGAGTATTTGCTTGTCATTGCAGTTTGAAGAGCTGCCAATTAATTGATGATTGTAAGCCAGATTTCCTCTCCTCCCCCCTCCCCCCAATATTCGAGCTATATTTGAATCTTAGATGTTAATAAATACTGTTTGGATTTTGATTTTTTTTTATAATGATTGCAATTTAAGGAATATATGCAGAGGAAAATAGCCAGTGCAGTGAAAAATAGCCAGTGCAGTGAAACTCAGCTGCATAAAAATAACGCATAAATGACCAGCAATTTATTTATTATATTTAATAATAAATATAATATATAGTATTTATTTATTTATTAATAAATCTAATATATGATTTTTAAAATAACTAATATTTTAATATTATTAAAAAGTGGCAAAAATGGAATGGCATATGCTGTGCGCAAAGCAAGCCACAAAATCAAGTGCTGTTAAAATGGTTAGTAAACTGAGTGTTGAGGAGATGCTTCAGTTCAATATCTTAAAAAGCTGTATCCAGTCAGAATGGCTATCACTGATGAAGTAATCTGAATATTTATAAGGCTACTTTCTGCAGGCCTCGTTCTGTAGAATAAGAAGATGTTGATTGTCTTGTTAATATTATGAAATCACGCAAAACATTTTGATATAAGTGGAACAGTTCTACAGTTCTATAGAAAGAGTATAGGATATGTCATGAGGGGAAATCTACATGTTTCTTTTTGCATCAAATATGTACTGAGGAGATAATCTTAACATATTCTTCAGCATTCTCATATATCATTTTCATATATCTCATAAACCCTCCGGAGCTTTATATGACCCTCTAATTCCTTAATTCGGGTAGAGTCAGGATAACTGGATGGATTTGAGCATTTACTAGGACGAGGCCCTTCCTGATCTCGCATGGAGTTTGCACCAGATATTTTTTTCTTTGCACCCCAGGAGAGAAATACCTGCCACTACCTAGGATTGAACTCTCAACCTTCTGAGTGGAAGGCGAGCGTCTTCACCACTAGGCCACAGTGCCACTCAACCGCATATATCTTTATGGGATAATAAACACTCCTCCACCTTTCTTCATATCAGGAAGAAAACATCAGAAATGTTCTGGATCATTCTAAACAAGAGTGCTATAATAAGAGCAGGAACTTTTGGGTTTTCTAACCATCTACATTCAAAGATTAAATCTGAAGGTTACATGATGCACAAGAATGAGTTATATAATGTAACTCATAGAAACATAGAAAAATGATGGCAGATAAAGATAGTGGTCCATCTAGTCTGTCCTTTGGGGTTTTTTAAAATTTGTTTTGGTTTTCTTTTTAATTAATTAGCACATTTCAACTCAATTACTGATGATTGACCCACTACCTCCACTGGAAGTTGGTTCCAAGCTTACACTACTCTTTCTGTGAAATAATGCTTCCTAAATTTACTTTGGTACTCCTCTCAGTTTCCTCCTGTCCAATCACATTATTTAAGAAGCATGGAACCCAGCAGTAGTAGAGAAATATGAATGATTATATTCAATAAGTTGAATGAGGTCTTAGAACTGTGATGGCAAACCTATGGCACACGAAGCCATGTTGCCCAGTACACGCAGCCTTACCAGTTTGTCTTCTGGATTTCTGGTGTGATCAGCTGTGCCAAAAACTGGTGTGCACATGTATGCCAGCCAGCTGATTGTCGGGTGCCCGTGCATACTAGAACCAGGAAGCTCAGCTTTTCTGGAGCGCAGCCCTGACGAACGTGCATGCACAACCTTTCCCGAGTGACCTTTTCGGCACTATCTTAGAAGAATTTCAGGATGTGTATTCCTCCACTACCATTTTCTTCTCAATGGGGAACAATGCAATGTAGTGGTAGAAAATTAAGTTCATTTCCTGTATTTGTCATTTTGCTGCCTGCTCTTCATAGGGATGCACTTTTCTGCCTTCTGAACAAGTGTAAGTCAACCCAATATTGGAGGAAAAAATATTGAAGGAAATGTGCGAAGTCGAACTGAGTGTGGAAGAGGTGAGCAACGAGGGTCACATTTTAGGGGGGCTGTCATGTCAATAGCGCTATAACACAGATCAAACTGGTAGAGTTTGGTTACGAATGGAAGAAGGAGAGATATTGTCTTTGATCAGTACTGCCTGGGGAGAGACTTCTGGCCAAGTGGCATGAGCTTCCTAGGAAAGATATACAAGGCAAGATAGCACATCAGGTATCAAAGAGATTTTCTTGGCATAAATAGTGAAAAATGATGATTGAAGTAGGGTTCAAGGCTCAGAAAGCCTTGTAATAAAGAAGTCTAATGGCAAAAACATGGCAAAAGCTTCATAAAAAGAATGCTTGGGGCTTGAAGTAGAATCCCACCAGAAACAGGTATCAACAACTTGATATCATGTGGCAAGGAATCAGGTCAATTAAAAAAAAAATCTACACATTCCATTCTTTTTTATTATTTACTTCAAACCAGTGGTGGGTTGCTCCTGGTTCTGCCTGGTTTGCACGATCCGATAGCGGTGACAGTGTGACGTCCCCGAACTGGTTCTCCGCGGCCGGGAGCTGGGGCCACCCGCGCGCCCATACTACTTTTTTCTTTGTTTTTCTCTGTTTTTCTGCTCTGCGCATATGCAGAGCGCTTGTTTTGAGTTTTTTTCAGGTAGATTAGTTACTGCGCATGCGCAGAGCATGTGTTCACTTCGCTCGCATGTGCGGCAAATGCGCAAAGCGCGTGCATGCAGAGAATTGGTAGTAAAGGTAAGTAGAACCCACCTCTGCTTTCAAACTCTAGGATTCATGACATCCCTAAACTGTTCAATTTGAACATTCATTCTTGGGAAATGAAAAAGAAGTATTGCAAAGGATTCTGTCTCAACGTCAATCTGTTAAATTGCTCAATAAGATTAGAAGTCTGCAATGGATGGATGGTGGATAATTTATCAATGGGAGCTAAGACAGTTAAAAGATAGTGAGATTTACTACCTTAATGTCTCTGTTAGAAGGAGATATTCTGAACTCTGATCAGTGATATCTTCCAGATAAAGGGAGAAGTAGTTACAGGTATTGAATAAAGAAAAAGAATTAAAATGATCTGATACAATAGAGCATAGTTCCAAACAGAAGAATGACAATATTCTTCCCCCAAACCAGTGGTGAAATCCATTTTTTAATTTTTTTTAATTTTTCTATATAAAACGTTTTTTATTATATACAAACATTAAAAAACAAAGATACACAACAAAACACATAATTATATATACATACATTGGACGCAGTAAGACTTCTGCGTTTTATCCTGTTGCCCGATTGTTTACACAAGTATCTTAATGGTGTTATTTCTTATATATCAAACTGTTACTGTAGTTTATTAAAAGTCACTCTCTATATTATATAATGTTTTATCTACTTTGCAAATCAATTCTGATTTTTCTCTACACGTTTCCTTTTTTTGAACCAGATATAAAATTTAGTCCAAATCTTATAAAAGTTAATCTATTCTGTCCTTCAGTTCCATGCTCAAACTGTCCATCTCTGCACAGAAGTAAATTTTTTGGATGATTTCTTCCTCTGATGGTATTTCTCTGTGTTTCCACTTCTGTGCGAAGGTTAGTCTCGCTGCTGTTAGTAAATGGAGCACAAGATATTTTTCATTTTTGTCAAGGTTATTTTTGATTATGCCCAATAGGAAAAACTCCGGTCTGATCTCATTTGAAATTGCCAATATTTCTTCTAGCCATTTTTTAATTAAAAGCCAATAGTTGTTAGTTTTTCGGCAATCCCACCACATATGGTAAAATGTTTCTATACAATTTTCACATTTCCAACAGTATGGGGAGATTGTTTTGTTCATTTTTGCCAGTTTCATTGGTGGGATATGCCATTGGTAAAACATCTTGTATAGATATAAAATCCATTTTTTTTAACAACCGGTTCTGTGGGCATGGCTTGGTGGGCATGGTGTGGCTTGGTGGGCATGGCAGGGGAAGGATACTGCAAAATCTCCA
>JANHFM010003404.1:80174-100086 GCA_032468115.1 Grayia smithii | reverse complement strand
CTTTATTGGCCAAGTATGATTGGACACACAAGGAATTTGTCTTGGTGCATACTCTCTCAGTGTACATAAAAGAAAAGTAGGCCAACTTGCCACTACATTTTTATATGACTTTTAAATTAAAATTTAAACATTTAAAAAATAAACAAAGATGGGGCTTTGGGCAGATATCTTCTTTGGAATTTGAATTTGGCATATTTATTGAGCTGTGGTGTCGCAATGGCTAAAAAGCAGTATTGCAGGCTAACTCTGTCCACAGTCTGGAGTTCAATCCTGACAGGCTCAAGGTTGACTCAGCCTTTCATCCTTCAGAAATCAGTAAAATGAAGACCCAGATTGTTGGGGGCAATTTGCTAACATTTGTAAACTGTTCAGAGAGTGCAGTAAAGCACAATGGAGCAATATATAAACTTGACTGCTATTACTATTGCTATTATTCCTCATTACTACTGAGGAGAGATATTTACTGCTGAAAGTCTGGCATATATGACAAAGCATTAAGTTTTAGATGTATAATCTCAAACCACAAGTTTAAATTAATTATCTGTTTGCGTCTTTATGTCCATATCATTTGATAATTCCCAATATGATTATCAATTGTAGGGAAGATGCTGGGAACTTATCCATCAGTTTCACCATTAAGTAAGAGAAGAAACATCTATAATCAAGCACATTCATCTACAGACAAAATTGTGGGCTGTATTGTGCATTTTGTACTTGTAAGTGTGTTTTCCTGGATTGGCAATAAACACATTTTTTGTATTCTATATATTGGTAGGTAACAATTATTATAGTCACAATTAACATGACTTCTCTGTTTGCTGTTTACTGCAACTTCATTAATAAATTAGTAATACCCATCAAGATTTGGGAAATCGTTTTGTACAAATTGAGACTATGGAATATTGTTATTCCTTTACCTTTGTGCAAAGGAATCCACTCAAACATTCCAAATTAAGTTATACCTCCTCTGTCCATATTTAAAGTTTTTGGTAATTAATTTTGTAGCATTTACCACTGATGCAACTATCTATAATCAAATGTTCTTCAGATGTATTGGACTACAACTCCACCTACTCTTGTTAGCATGGAAGATAGTATTTTGCTCTGGCTACTTTAATATATTGAAAGAGGAATATTGTCTTGATTTCATGCTTGAGCAAAATTCTTCATACACTATCTAAATAAAATATCCTTTTGCTGTCCCATTTCTAAATGTTCTGTTAATTCATTGTCTCATATCCAGTGAACATTTCTATTATTTGTATAATTAAAATAAGTTTCAGTGATACTACTCTGCTTTTAGATATTTCTCTTTTACATTCATCTTGGTAGGTAATTTTCTGGATAAGGAATGTTTTCCCTTCTCTTTATTTCAGGAGGAGACCAGTCCTGAAGCAATAATTGTACAAGAGCCGGCATGTGTAAAGGCAGAAGATACCCAGGAGACCTTATATGCAAAGATCAAAGAAACAGAGAACCATGTCTTTCCCATGGCTCTGCAATTGGTTGCCAGTGGAATGGTGCAGTTAGGAGGAGATGGAAAAACCTACTGGAAAAGAGAAAGACAGGAGCTGAACTGCCAAAAGGAAAGGCAGGATTGTTAATGCTTTTGTAGCAGCAATTTCACATAGTGATGAATGACAATGGTTGACATTCTAATTTCAATGTTGGTTTCAGCCTGTCACTTCCTTTTATAGTCCCTTTTTTTCTTTTTCCTTTGTTTATATAGTTACAGCTTTCCTTCCATAAATCACAGCATTAGGATCAGCAGTGGCTCCCTGGGGTGAGAAAAGGCATGGGCACAATGTGAGTTTCAAATAGTTCCTCTTCCCAAAGGCAAATAGCTGCCTTAGACACTGATCTTGGGCTTCTTTTCTATCTATTTGCATTGCAATAACTACCTAACCATAATTGTCAGGGACTTTCTCACCATTGAGCATCACCAAAAAGGTCAGCCCAGGAGATGAAACAGTTATAGATGGCTCTGGCATTTGCTGCCACTATTTCCTCAACCAGAATATAGGAGCAAGATTGAAAGAAAAAAATGCCTTCCCCTTTCTGTTAATTGAAATGGCACAAGGGTCGCCTAATCTTTGTAATCCATAGTTAATCTGCAGCAATTGATCCCTGGATTACAAGCTCCTAAATCAAAATGCTCCCCGACTTCAGTCATGTTGGACGGAATGTTTTGATTTAGGACCTTGTAATCTAGGGCTCAATTGCTGCAGATTAACTACGGATCACAAAGATTAGGCTACTCTTGTGCCATTTCAATTAACAGAAAAGGGAAGGCATTTCTTTCTTTCAATCTTGCTCCTATATTCTTGGCTGAGGAAACAGTGGCAGCAAATGCCAGGGCCATCTATACTGAAGTAGTGTTTACTGCTTATTAAGAATCAAATAGGAAAGAGAAATGTGTAGGTTTTAGACCAGTGTTTTCAAACTTGGCAACTTTAAGATGTTTGAACTTTAACTTTCACAATTCCTTCCTAAACCCAGGAAGATTTTTGACATGGAGTGATCTTAAATTTCTTCTTTCTTTCCCCAATACCATGTTGCTGATCCTGGATAGAATTCCAAAAAACAAGTTAACCCCTCTCATTTAAGGCAAGGAAGGAGTTCTATCTATTCAGAAATTTAATTGCCTGGCTGTCCAGCTTTTTAGTAGGAGATAGAAGGTAAGAGGTAGAAAGGATTAGGTTACAAGTCAATTGTGTGTGCATTCTAGTCTAATATTAGCAATGGTGTGTGTATATCCTCTGGAATTTGTTTTCCCAGGGTGTCTATCACAATGATGAAATGAAATGCCTTAGAATCCATTGTCTGAATATTATGGTGCCTACTGTTGGATAAATGAAGAGACATTTAGGTTATGGCCTATAATTATCTTTAGGTAGCAAATTAGCTCTTCTGTTGTCTTGGTCTTATATGAATGGGACTGTAGTCTTTCTAGTTTCAAAGAGGCTTATTTGTTGTTGTTAGTTGCGAAGTTGTGTCTGACCCATCACGACCCCATGGACAGTGCTCCTCCATGCCTTCCTGTCCTCTACCATCCTTTGGAGTCCATTTAAGCTCACGCCTACTGCTTCAGTGACTCTATCCAGTCACCTCATTCTCTGTCATCCCTCTCCTTTTGCCCTCAATTTTTTCAAGCATTAGGCTCTTCTCCTGTGAGTCCTTCCTTCTCATTAGGTGGCCAAAGTATTTGAGTTTCATCTTCAGGATCTGGCTTTCTAAAGAGCAGTCAGGGTTGATCTCTTCTAGGGCTGACTGGTTTGATCGCCTTGCAATCCACGGGACTTACAGGAATCTTCTCCAGCATCATAGTTCAAAGGCCTCAATTCTTTGGCACTCAGCCTTTCTTATGGTCCAACTATCGTTTATATAATAGTAGGGAATAAATAGACTGAATAAATTCTCAGCAGATTTTTTATGAACTTTCAGGCTTAACTCAAGCAGCAAGAACTTGAGAAATGAGCTTGGCCAATGGGAGTTCTGGGAGTTAAGTCCATGCATCTTAAAGCTGCCAGGGCTGAGAAACACTACTTCAGAATGATGTCAGCTGTTCACTGCAATGTAAAGTTAACAGTGCTACTCATAAGAGAAGCATCAACTACTGAGTTCAGCCGGGAAAGATGTAATGATGCATTGAAGCAAAGGTGTCCATATCTTATTATATGGGCCAGCTTTGTGGTCATAGCATTTGAAGGTAGCCATACTTTTATCATTCAGGGCCTAACAGGGCATTCCTACATATGTGTATGGGACACGGTGGCTCAGTGACTAAGATTGCAGTGACTTATGTCATTTATGCAAAGTCTTTATATATTTATGCAAAAAAAATAGTGATTTATGCAAAAGGAATGTGCTGGCTTAGTGGCTAAGATGCTTAGCTTGTCTATCGAAAGGTCGGCAGTTCAGCAGTTCGAATCCCTAGTGCCGCATAATGGGGTGAACTCCCATTACCTGTCCCAGCTTCTGCCAACCTAGCAGTTCGAAAGCACATAAAAACGCAAGTAGAAAAATAGGGACCACTTTGGTGGGAAGGTAACAGCGCTCTGTGTGCCTTCGGCGTTTAGTCATGCTGGCTACACGACCACAGAGACATCTTCGGACAGCGCTGGCTCTTCGGCTTTGAATGAGCTGAAAATGATGACTGAGCCGGAAACGACTAACATGCATGTGTGGGGGAGACCTTTACCTTTACATATGTGCACTCAGAAGTAAGAGTCACTTATTTAGGCACAGACAGACTCAACCAGTGGAACAGCTTGCATTCAGAAGTTGTGGGTGCTTCATCACTGGAGGTTTTTAAGAAGAGACTGGACAGCCACTTGTCTGAAATGTTTATAGGGCTTCCTGCTTGAGCAGGGGGATGGACTAGAAGACCTCCAAGGTCTCTTCCAGCTCTATTCTGATTGAAAAGGGGTATTTTTTTCCCTTTTAACATTGTTGCTGTTTTAAAACCAAGCCTTTGGGTTGGGTTCCATTTATAGTGTAAAGTCCAATTCCGTTTCACTTGATTATTGCAATACCAAAAGAGTGGGATTGCCTCAGATCAAATGCCCATGCTAAGGCACATCATGTCAGTAAGTTACATTCCCTGCAAGGCAAGATTTTGTTCTGCTTCACTTAATGCTGATTGAGGGATAAAAATAGGAATGGAAAGTTTGTACTGAGCTTTTTTGAAAGATTTTTTTTCCTAGCACAGTTACTTCTTTGAAAACAATAGAAAAACATCCCTGCCACTATTTTATTGCTGCTGTTGCCATATGACTGTATAACTGTAATATAAATAAAAGCACATCTAAAGTACCCCCAAAGCAAGATGAAAAAGGTATGAAGAAGCTGCAGAGAAAACTAACTTAGACACGGAATGGAATGAAATAAATCTTTGCTTTAGCTCAAAAGGATCACGATAATCTCTTTCGTGCTAGAAGAGAGAATGGAGATTTTTCTTGGCCCAAAGCAGTGAATTTGGAAAAAGAGAGGGGAAAAAAATAGATAACTGACTGCTATGGCATCCAACTTTGGTTCAAGCTATCAGACCATGGACTAGTACAGAGAAAATAGAAATAATTTCAATGACTCTATGTTTAGAGTATTCCCTGATAAAACCCTTAGGATTACCTCAGTTACACAAAAAACAAAAAGTAACTCTTTGTGGTTAGTAGAGAAAAATGATAACATTAATCCCTCCATCCTAATATAGGCCAAAATTTGATCTTGGAAGGAAGGGAAATGAAAAGGAATTCATTTCAAGAAAAAGGAAAGGAAAGGAAAATTTGAAGAACAAATTCTTCATTTGTTGCCAAAGAAACTTCCATTTCTTCTCTCTTTGACTCTCATGTCTTTTCATGTGAGTTTTTCATTTGCTTCTTTTATCCTCTTGGTTACGGATAAGGGAACTTTGCTTTTATATTTTGGTATTGTCATTTGCAATTATTTTTAGGTTTTTCAGAACCTAGTTTTCTACACACACCATGCACAAATATATATTATGTTTGGGAAGACTTTTAAGTATGATTATATGTAACTATTCAATGTGATGTTTCACATAAAACTCTTTCTTGTGTTGAAATTTTTTGGTCTGCAATAAATGTAGACTTCCAACTTTCCATCTTTTTCTACCATATTGTACTTCCTAATGATATTCAGACTTTAGGGTTCACTGGTTAATACACTTTAAACCCTGGGACTTTCAAGCAGGGGTGAAATCCAAAATTTTCCCCTACTGGTTCTGTGGGCGTGGCTTGGTGGGTGTGGCAGGGGAAGGATATTGCGTGGGTCACACGCATTGCATTTTGGGCACTCAGTCCGGAAAAGGTTAGCCATCACTGGACTATGGAGATTCTCAATCATCCAGATCATGGTTATCCCAAAGGTGTTTTTCTGGACTTACTTTCTTTTTCTTGAAAACATTTCACTTCTCATCCAAAAAGCTTCTTCGGTTCTTAAGAACCAAAACAGAAAACCAAAACCAAACCAAACCAAAGCAAAATATAAAAAAACCAAAATCAAGAAAGCCAAACTTGTCTTTTGGAAAAGCATCTTTGGGACCACCTATTGACACCAACTATTACATTTTAGACTGCTTAAATATATTCAGCAAGAGCAAAGATCTGAGTATGAAGGAGACCAAATGAATACCTTGAGAACTAAAGGTGAAAGTGTGTTTTTAAGGATGGATATAATCAGAAATTGCAAAAATGTTGTTGAAATGGGACAACTCTTCCTTTTAAAACAGTCCCTTTTGGAAGTTGTGGTATTTTCAACCTTGGCTACAGAGGTGTGTTGCACAACACTATGTAGCTCCTTATAATCCAGAAAGCTCTTGTATAAGATCACAACTGCCAGAATTTCTAACTGTGCTGTGTCTGTGGTCCCAACATATTTGAGAGTTGCCAGGTTGGGAGAAATTGGTTAATAGCAATAAATAACCACTTAACCAGAGAGCTTGACACTTACAGAATGGGAACAGATTATTAATGAGGACTGTTTTTCTTTCAGCAGTAGGGCACCCCAGCTGGTTCATGTTTGATTCATCTTTCTATACAATTAATCTCTTTTTGAGGTTAGCAGAAGACCCATTGGACTGGGTGAACATTCCTGAAAAGCGATTGCTGCCTTTTCTTGCTTGAGGTTGAATTGCTTTTCTGAAATAAATACATTATATAACTGTGACACTCCATATTAACATTGGGCTTGGGTTAGATATTTTCCCAAGACCTCCTAGAAATAAAAGTTTTAATGTCAGGGGATTGCTTATCATCAAACAGCTTCAAATATTGGAAATATATGGTATTTAATGACTGCATGCTTTGACATCTCACCATTACTATCTAACAGATGGCCTAGTAAAACTCTGAGATATTTTGCTGTGTAGTGATCTATCCACTTCTATAAGCTGCAGTTACTTATAATAAATTCTGGAGAAGTCATTTCAGAATAGGGCAGTGGTGGGTTGCTCCCAGTTTGGTCCAGTTTGCGTGATCTGGTAGCGGTGACGCTGTGACATCACCGAAGCGTCCAAGACCCGGTCCCACCTGCGCGCCCGTACTTACCAGTCCCTGTGTGGAGCACACGGAGTGCACTTGCGCGCATATGCAGGAAGCTTTTTTGGAGATTTTTTTCCTCAAAAAAAGCTTCTGCACATGCGCGAGAGCGGCCATTTGGCGTGCACGCCAAACGCGCGCTTCACTTGCTCTGACCACGTGCTCCATGCGTGCACCTTTAGAACCAGTAGTAAAGGTAAGTAGAACCCACCCCTGGAATAGGGCCACTTTTTAGATTACTACAGTGTCTTAGAATTGAAGTTAAAGGGTGAGGGGAAAAAATTTCTAGCTTGGTATGTTGGGCCTGTGGCTTTGCTTTCCTTGAGGCAATTTGATTTCTTCCAAACTGATAACTAAGGATGCCTTTTGAAGCACGTGGAAGACCTATTGTGGATTACCACATTTTGTGGTTTGTGAAGTATGTGGGAAAGTATGTTAGGAAAAGTACACTGTATGTCTTATAAAGATGGATCACGAAGGCATAGTCCTGCACACTGAAGGTTGATCAGATTTGAAGATCTAACATCTGGTTTTAGCCAAGCTTTGCAGGACTTCCAAATTAGCCAAGAGATGAATGTAAAGCAATGATAAACATTTTAACAGACACAGAAGCTACAGGTAGTGCTTGCATACCATTATAACTTATCAAATCTCAGCAGCTGTTTGTATTATCTATTGGGAAGACTATGATATAGTCCAGTTCTCTAGAATTCAACCAGTTCTCCTTCCCCAAATTTGCTAATCATGTTGTTTTTAAGGATGTCTTTGCGGGGTAAAGATGTATTATTTATGCACATGTTAACAATATTTTCATTGGTTTTTTTTTTTTTAAGTTAAATAGTTCTTAGAATATTAAAGTCCATAAATGCAGGAAGCTCATATGTGCTAAAATAGAAATCATTATCTACAGCCATCATCCTATCAACTTCTGCTTCAAAACAGCGAGGACTATAGCTTTTTTTGAACTATCTCTTTCTTTCTTTTTGTCTGTAAATTTAAAACATTATTTCAGAATCCTCAGCAGCTACTGTCGTTCTTGGTAGACATCTATGTTCTCTTGTGCAAAGCCCATTGTGCACCCCCTGCATTTAAGGATTGGCTAACGAGTGTGCTTGTAGGTGTCCTTTCTCACCAGCTTGAGCTCATTAATCACATCTGATATCAAAATAAAACAATCAATGTATTATGCTGGTGTTATGAAAACAGAATTACCGCACAAAGCCTTTTGATTTCTCCTCTCAGCCATTTTTTAGCAGCTTGTTCTTCAACTTTTCATAGAAGCTTCCTGTTTTCCAGATCTTATTCATCCTCAGTTTCACACAGTTTCTCCTTTTCATGGGCTGCATTCCTCAAAGCTCCCTTGCAGCCTCTATAAATCAAGGGTCGCACATGACATGCATTGTCCTAGTCCCTCTGAATTTCAATCCTGCATGAAGAATAATGAAGCTTACAAATGATGAGAATCTAATCAGTTATAGGATCCACTATCTCCTTGGGAAATAGTGGAAACTAATAAATGAAAACTGTCTTCACTGAGTTTCATATGTGGAAGTTTTCATTTGCCTAAAAAGACTTATATGGGGATTTTGCTAATCCCTTTAAAAATGAAATCATCTCCTCCCTTTCTGTTAACTTGAAACCAATAATGAAATGAATCTACTATTACAGTTTTCATGTCTAGATTTCTGGAGTCTTTCTTTTAATTACCCTGTTTCCCCGAAAATAAGACATCCCCTAATAATAAGCCCAATCGGGCTTTTGAGCGCATGCGCTAAAATAAGGCTCCCCCTGAAAATAAGCCCTCTCTGAAAATATTTAACTCAGAGCTGGAAATCAGGTAAGATGGCAAGAGGAATCCCATCTTGCTCCATGAGCCCCAAAATAATAAGACCTCCCTGAAAATAAGGCCAAGCGCTTATTTCGGGATTCAAAAAAATATAAGACAGGCTCTTATTTTCGGGGAAACACGGGTAGATAAACCGGTTATTTCTCATACAAGTTATCCTTTTCTCCTTTATTAAGAAAAAAAAAAAGAGAGAGAGAGAGATGGTTTACAGTTATAAAAACATAAAACTGGAAGGTACTGTTGAAGCAGGGAGTTGAATGAACTTTTATCCAAATTAAATCTGGGCATGTTATGGAGACAATTATAAAGTATAAGATTATTTAAATTATATAGTGTGATGAACGAGATGTGCCATTTTGCTGGGTAGAGCATAAAAATGATGCATATGTCTAAGGATCTTATTATTTCATAGCAAATAATTTTGTATGACTTTGCCAAAGGTGGCAAAGATCCAGCCAATAGGGTTTCCTTCTTCAGTCCAGTAACTGTCTCTAGGCATACCTAGGTATTTTTTTCTCTATAGAATAGGGCAGAGATCTTCAAATTTGGCAGCTTTAAGACTTGTGGACTTCATTCTCCAGTCAGCTATCCATTGGAAATTTCCTTATTGACTATCCTGCTGACATTATATCAAAAAGAATTACAGAGATACAGGTAGTCCTAGTTTAGCAATTGTCTCAGACTGTGACTGTTATGACAATTATGAAAAAGAGAGTATTCAACTACCCTAACCCTAACCCTAACCCTAACCCTAGGCTTCTGCTAAAGGTCAATCATGTTGAACATATTTTTGTTTGGTCTTGGATTGTAAATAAAGATGGTGTGTATATGTTTGAAGTTGATGCTTCTTGTAAGCATGTACGATCAAAGTTTTTACCCAGGTATTTTAAGTTTATCATCCTGTCTACTATGCATACAACATATACTCTGTATAGATAAGCTACCATATTTTTCAGAGTATAAGACACGCTCCCCCCCCACCAAAACAAGTGGGTGGAAATGTTGGTGCATCTTTTAGACTGAATATGACCATTTTTGGCCTCCTGAAACCCTGCCAAAAAAGGGATGTGCAGAGCATTTGGGAGGCCTGCAGAGTGCTCCTGGGGGCTGGGAAGGGCAAAAACGGGTTGTATGGGGAGTTTGGGAGGCCAAAAATGGGCCTGTTTTTCATGAAAATGGAGCCATTTTCACGAAAACGGTGTGTGCAGAGGGTTTCGGAGTCCTGCAGAGTGTTCCTGGGGAGGGCAAAAAACAGACCCGGAAAAGCTAAACACTTTTTTTTCTTATTTTCCTCTTCAAAATCTTGGTGTGTCTTATACTCCGGTGCACCTTATAGTCTGAAAAATACGGTACTCCTTATCCCAGATGGTAAGATTCCATAAACCCCACCTGATAATAAAGAAAACAGAGTGATCAGTTTTATTCTCTTCCATAGGTTAGGCAGGAAGAGCTTCTGAAACAAATTCCTGCAACAAGAAATCTTTTATATTCTAGATCGATTGTGTTCCACGTTCATTTTCTTTAAACCATCAGAAAAAGCCATGGAGTATATTTTGAGCCAATTCTCAAGATGACTGGCATAAAATAAAGCATTTAGCCTAAACCTTTTTACATTGCACCTCATTCTGTCTTTCTGCATCTCTTTTTGGTCACAATCACTATTACATTCTATAAGACTAGGAGGACAACTCTTTAAAAATGTTATTCAAGTTATATTCCTTCTGGATGAGTTGGGTCTATATAGGAGCGGAACAGTGGTGGGTTTCAAAAATTACTACCCGTTCCGTGGATGTGGCTTGGTGGACGTGGCATGGCTTGGCGGGCATGGCAGGGGAAGGATACTGTAAAATCTTCATTCCCACCCCACTCCAGGGGAAGTATATTGTAAAATCTCCATTCTCTCCCCAATCCAGGGGAAGGTTACTGCAAAATCCCCATTTCTTCCCAATCAGCTGGGACTTGGGAGGCAGCGAATAGATGAGGGCGGGGCCAGTGAGAGGTGGTATTTAGTGGTTCTTCAAACTACTCAAAATTTCCTCTACTGGTTCTCCAGAACTGGTGAGAACTTGCTGAATACCACCTCTGGAGTGGAAGCCAAAAGAGACTGGGGAAAAAACTTGGGGCCAGAAGTGGGATGGGTCTTATTTGAATGACTGTATATCTGACTGCCATTTTACTCTTCCTGGAACTTTAATTTCTCTCTTCTGAATAGAGAGCAAAAATTTTTTCCAGTGTTGGGCTTAAAATTAAATTTGAGGATCACATGAAATTAGCCTGAGGCTACAAGAGGCTCATGGGCTATAGATTGTTTCTTCTCTAAAACACTAATTCCGTCCTGATTGGTTATTTTTCATGAAATACATATATTTTAATTGTTTCTTTCTATGAGACATTGAATTCCCTGCCAAGTGCTCTAGTCTCCCAAGAACTAAGGACAACACAAAAATTATGCAGGGTCCTGGAATGTGTATGTGAACCTTCATTCATGACACAAAAATTATGTGCCCTCTTCATTTTGAAATGAATTGAACTTTTCCTCCGATTAACACATGTAAAAAAAAAGAACTAATCATTGGCTTTTATAACATCTTATTGTAGTTCGTAACTTCAAAAACAGAATTAAGTTGCACATGCAATTAATTTGGGGGGTTTTGTGGTGGTGGTCAAAATGGATACACAATTGTGGCTTCAGAATGAAATGTGTGGAATAATTCTCAGTTCAAATGTTTAGAGAAATATGCCTGGGAATGGTGCACTTTTCATGCTGTTTGAAAATAACCTTAGACTGATGTGGAGACAGGATTTATGAATGAACATGTGTAGAACAGAACTGGCTGAAACAGTTACTTCATACAGTAAATCTTTATAAAATGCTAGAATGGAAAATACTAAGCTGTCTAATGCTGCAGGGATAAGGAAGTCTTTTGCTTTATAGCCAGTCAGCTCCAAATCTATGGTGTCCCAAAGACTCATGTTGTTAAGTAATCAAAAGATTTCCAGTTTATCCCTTAATCTTTTAACATTGTCTCAAATTTAAATTTATTAAGCTTGAGGAAGTGATAACATACTGAAAGTCAAACACTTTTCAAACTAATTATATTGATTGGATTGTGAAGTTTCTTATTCTTTCAAAGCCAACTTGTACTGGCCTATTGAAAGTTTTTTTTTTAAAAAAAACTTTACAAGGTTCCCACTCATTACTTGCTGCTTAATAGAGAGCATTGCCAAATTTATTTTAATTGTGCAATTCCCCTTTCCATACATTGTTGCTAGATCTTTTCTGACTCCCATCTTAATGTCCTCAGCTAGCTGCCCTTTCTGTAATTAATCACAGGGAATCGTATTCCCAGTCATTCCTCCTTGGGGGAATTCAGATGAGGTATTTTAATTGCTTTGCCAAAGAGAAGGAAGTCCTGTTTGAGTCCTTTTTTCCAAGCAAATAAGATTTTCTTACATCCTTATGATTAGGAGTGCTGGGGATTGTGACCAACTACGAATGCCATTTTCTTAAACTATTGCATTAATCAGGGAACAGAAAAATTTAGAACAAGATCACCTTCCATATTAATATTTTGAGGCAAGCATGTCTTGTTTTTGCAGGGGGAAACGAGCATTTATTCAATAGTAAGTAACAAAGACCCTAGTAATCACCATTTACTTACTTACTTACTTACTTACTTACTTACTTACTTACTTATTTAGTCAAGCGTGTATTAGATAACAGATATAAGTATAAACATGATTATGAATGCATGAAATGGGTATGAATAAAAGGGAACATTAGGACAGGGATGGTAGGCATGCTGCTGCGCTTATGCACTCCCCTTACAGACCTCTTAGGAATGGGATGAGGTCAACAGTAGGCAATCTAAGGTTAAAGTTTGGGGGGTTTGGGGAAAAAAACCACAGAGTCAGGTAGTGCATTCCATTGACCATTCTGTTGCTGAAGTCATATTTTCTGCAATCAAGTTTGGATCGGTTTACCATGAGTTTGTATCTACAATATTCTATGCTCATGTATTGTGGGTTGAAGCCATAGGGTTAAAACCATAGTTGTGCATAAAAGGTCCTTTACTGCATCTATTTCCAATCCCATAGATCCCCATAGATTCTTCAATTTTCTTCAACAGTTAACAGAAATGGGATTCTCTGAAATGATTTCAGCTATTAGGGAGAAATGGATGGGGGGTGGGGGTGGGTATACATTTTCTCCCGTAGTCAGTCCTTCCTTCTGATGAGAGCTAGGCTTTATAGATAGTAGTGGTTTGTGGGAATTCAAGAAATTTGTGAAAAACTCATACCATTGCTTTTTCTTAGCCATACAATGCCTGGGGTCTTAGAGGTCAAAAAAAGAGGTGGGCAAAGGTTGGTTACAGTCCAGAGACTGTGGATTATCCACCCGGGGCTACATCATTAGAGCAGGAAGTGGAGAGCAGTGGGAATAGAGAACATAGTGATGGATTTGGGCTTCTCTGCACTTAGACTTTTAGCGTGGTAAAATATTCTCTGCAGCGCCAGTTTGTATTTGTGTATATATGGGGTTTTTCCTTTTGACTCAAGGTGAAATGATATAAACATAAGAGGATGCCTCTAGAGAACTGTCAAACTGACATTCTTTATCTGAATTCACTGTTATGGTTTCGCAATGCCCTTGTTATCCAGAGGGTTCCCACTTGGCAAATGAAATTATCCTCGAGTTAGTTTAACTCAAAGAAAATCTGACATATTAAATGCATTATAATGAAACCTGTGACTTGGCAGTGCAAAACAATATGTTTGCTTTGTGCTTGAAATCTGGCACATTCCTACAATTAATAACATCTTAATTATTAACAAATGAATACAGAATACTTGTGGAACTCAAACATCTTGTATGAATTAAATTTAAACTCATTGTTTAAGTAATAAAAATAAACATTGCAATTAAAAAGATTAAAAACTAATGCAACCTAAAAAAGAAAAGAAAAAAGAAAAAAAATGGAAAGTGCAGAAAAGAAAAAAAAAACAGAAAAGTTTTAAAAATAAGAATATAGTAAAGTAAGAAAGAAATATATAAAGACATGACTTCCTCCTCCATCACAATAAGTTTAAACATTTTTTGTAATGTATCGCCATCTCTTGAAAGACAATAAATAATCACTTTTCCCCATACTTCATTTCTTATCTATAAATAAAGCCTTAAAATTTCATTGTTCAGTTCTGATCAGAAAATGGCCTTTAAAGGGTTACCAGAGATGATAACATATCAATTTTAACTGTACCTTTAACATTCCTGATCTTTAATTCCTTCAAATAATCTTCAAATCCTAGAATTTGATTTCTTTTTATATTGATATTGATATCTTATATTGATATTGATATCTTTTTATATTCTTCTCTTTGTCCCTTCACACAAAATTCTTCCAATCTTTAATAAGATTTTTTTAAATAAATTCAATATAAAAAAGAAATTCAAGTCTCTGTATTGAAATTTAATAAAGTTAATTAACTCCAAAATCTTATTTCAAATTTATCTGTACTCTTAGGCCATTTGTAAATTTCCAAAAGCAATGTTCTAACCTCCCATTTGCTGTTATTTCTATTTTTTAAAGTTTTTAAACTAAAAAAAACCTTAAATTTATTTTGTTAAGGAGTCAAGAAAACCTATCAAGTATTGTAATTCAAAGTACCAGTCCAGGTTTCAGTGTTTATTGATCCAAAGATTCCCAAAAACTGAAAAACAATTTAAAATTTTATAAGTAATATCAATTTCTAAAAAGAGAAAAGGAAGTATGCTTTTAGTGGAATTTTCTGTTTGCCATTTTTTCTACACACATTCTGGACTATACCTTTATACTTCTCAGGAAATCTTAACTTCACATCAATTTTCTTTTCTTGCTTAGGTTCTTATTGGTCTTGTGTTTATGTCGATGTTCAGTTATCCAGGTAGAGCTGTCTTCTTTTCTGGACTTCTTTTCTTTTTTGTCTTTCATCCAAGTAGCTTCTGAAAAAGTGGCAAAACATTTCAAATCAAAAAAAGAAAAGAAGTCCAGTTGCCATAACTCAACTTCCACAATATTTTTAGTCATTAACTGAAAAGCAGATATGGAATAGGACTTTGTTTTTAAGCAGTCTTGCTTTTCATGGTGACATCCTTTGTCCATAACCACCAGAAATACTGGCTAATACATGGGGCTTTGAGTATCAGATAGTTTCTCAGCATCATATTGGGGATGGTTCACTTGGGTTTTGACCTTTGTAAGGTGATTTAGCATTACTGGGAGCCACCAGTGGGTGCTGTCCAAGGTCCTGTTCTTTGGGCTTTGGTAGGACCCTGTATGTTCCTGGACCAACTAGAAGTAAGACTTTTCTACTGCAACTCCCTTTTAAATCATTCAGATAACTTACTCAAGAGTTTGGTGACTAAGATAATGTTCCTTTGATATTTTTGACTGGTAATGTTTCACCACACTGATGGTGCTGAAATTTAAATTTATGAACATGTTTTCTGTAGCTTATGCATTTTATTGTGTTAGGTTAATTTTAAAATGTCTTTAGGTTGTTTATATATAGGAATTACAGTGGTATTTATGAATAGATATTTGATGAAAAACAGATGGCTATGTAAGAATTGATCAAAACTGTTACGGATAATTTCTGCAAGAATAGCATATGTAGTATATTGGTGGGTTTTTTTTCCTGAATTTTGAAGACTTGTTCTAACATATCCCATGGGGCTTTTAAAAAACAATTTTATATTACATTACTTTATTTGCTAACATATGCAAAGATCATTCAGACAAGTTAATAAGATGAGCTAAGAAAAATATGGGGAAAAAAAATCCTATTCAAGCTTGAAATTCCATTATGACCAGAGGAAAGACAACACTTTTAGGCAATGGACTAAGGGGAAAAAGATTAAAATATTCCATTAAAGTCATTTTGAAGTTAATATAAGACCAAATATAATTTAAATGTGCCAATTGCACAATTATTTCAGGAAAATTCCTAAAACTCTGATATATACAATGTATTGAAATATATTCAGCTAATCAGATTTAAATTCCAAAGTGCATGAGCTGTTCCCTCAAGATGTTATTCCTAAATGTTCTCTTGAAATGTTGTTTACATTTTGTGAAAGAACATAAGATTGGACTTCAGCATACACATGTACACACACACACACACACAATTATCATTTGATTTTTTTTTTTAACTAAACCAAAATTTCTGTCTAGGCTTGATTGAGTTGGGATAGAAAACTATCCATTAAAAAAGAATGAGACATGGATTGAACCCTTCAGTGAGCAAACGCCAAGTTTGCCATATGAGCAGAACAGAACATTGCTGGGAATGGAATTGTTGTTATTGCATTTCTATGATACATTCAGTTACAATTATGTGAGATCAATATCTGTGGAACAAAAATTTCTCAACTAGATCGTACAATTTCTTTCTGAGCCTTTTGGAACTCTTTGGAAATAGGACAAGTTAGTTCCTGCTACCTTTTTCAAGAATTCCCCTTGCTTTACACAAAGACAAACATAATGGATCACCTTGAAAAGATATCCATGAAAATATGGGTGCCATGATTGCTGAAGGTTAAAAAAAAATTATCTGTCAGAATCATGTTCGCCATTTATTGCTTTTCCACTGAAATGGCATGCAAGGCAAAAACAATAATAACTAGTAATAAAACAAGAAACCTTTAATCAACCACATAACAGAAAAACTGAGATAAAAATAAAGCATAATTTAACTTCTTGCAGACAAAATATAATTCAGCTTATTTAGCACTAGCTGTTCTACAGGTCTAGGTTGGTATATTTTACTGTTTGTGTGGCTGCCAAATCTGCCCATGACAATTGTGGGAGACGAAGGAGAGCTTTTCCTGAAGATGTTAAAGTACAGACCAGCTTTGATTTTAACTTTTATGGATAGGTTTTCCAGTCAGATGATAGAATTAACATTTTGGAAACCGTGGGATAAAAAAAATCTTGCAACCATCTCTTGTAATAAAGAGCAATGGCTTAGCAAAGTCTTTGTTTGTATGACATTGTTAAACAATGAATCAGTAAAATCCTAGACTGTCTTCTGAGCCCATGTAAAGTGACTCCACTGTATTCTGCTTCAAGGCATTACCTTAATCCAGACAATTAAGCAATGTAATTCAAGGATATTTACACCAAGATTAATACTAGTCCAACAATCAAGCAGTTAAACAATACTTCAATCAAGGAACTACCAACTCAAACATCAAACAGTAAACAGCAGTGTAATCAAGGAACCATCAAGAACACTCTTGCCATATTGACAGGGCAAGTCATATAAACAGAGAGCAAACCCCACTCCCTTCTAGCACTGATGATGTTGCTTAGTTTGGTAATGAAACATCTGCAAAGAAACAACCAAGTTTAGAGAGCACCAAGGACCCAACAGTTCAACCGTGAGCTACAAATATTCCCTTTGATCAAACTCTATTTGAAAGTTGCTCTTGATCTGACAAATTGAGTTAGTCTTCTTGATTACTTTAGATGAAGTACTGAAGTGAGCTGACCTGATCTGATCTTGTCAACTCACTTTGATCTGATAGAAAAGCAGAGAAGCCTTTTTTAAAAAATATATCTGGACATAGCAAGGAAACTGCCTCTGATCCAGCAGTTTGATGTACGTGGGGGTATTGCTTCAATTTAAAAGGGGGAGATTGCTTAAAGTTTCATTGAATCAAAGCATTTCTTCAAAGATTTTCCCAGTTTACAATATTATGAATGGAGAACTGGACAACCCCCTTTAGACTGGATGGATCACAATAGCTGTGCTCTTTCCGCTTTGTAGCTGAATGATGCTCTGCATTAACTAAGCTAGATTGGTGCAGAAAAGGTGACTGAATAGAGAATATTGGGTTGCTTTATGTAGGCTAGATTGGCTCAAAATAATTAAGTGCTTTCTTCTTTTAGCACATTCCCAATAGATAAGAATGCCTTTCAAATATAAGTTGTGCGATAGCGAGATGCGTGGCATATAAATTTACTAACTATATTACACCAGAAAGTCAGAGATGTCCATGGCAAAAATGGTGACAGGTTTCCCATTGCTTAGTAATCTCAGATGCTGAAGTGAAATTTGGGTGGATTTCTGTATACAATAAATATGTTATGAGTATTCTTCATGTTGTTTTTTCTCCCAACTTAATATAAGGCAAGCAATAAGGAAGTAAGAGAGTGAGAATAAAAGAAGGTTCATTTTAATTATTTAAGCAGGGTTTTGTAGGGGATGACCAGGCTGAGCCCAAGGGAGGGGTCAGACACATCATAAATCACGAGTCCCTGTGTACCCATGAGAAATCGAAGTTCAGCCTAAATTGAATACCTTCCTATTCTTGCTCATTTCCTTTGGCTCAGTTTAGCTCAGATTTTTTGTAGAGTTTAAGCTTGCAATAAATCTTTATACTCATTTGAACTGCCTGAATCTCCTGAATTCCCTAGCACTTGACAGTTTTGTATTTTTCCTCACTTTTGAGAAAAAAAAACCTCTCATTTTTCTAAAACCATTATTCTAATGTAGATGTAGGATAACATTCTTTCAGCTGGATCATTTCTAAGGCCATTTGAGTGTAAACTATTTCACTATTTCACCAGTAGAAAAGTAGGAAATTATTTGCCTGCAAATAATTAATAAACAGGTCTGCGACGAAAAAGCTGTTTGATTATTTTCATCAAATTTCCATGTATTTTGGTGTGCTGAAAACAAATAAAATATTGAAAAAATTCCTAGACGTCATGATTTGCCAAAAAATGCAAAATTGTCTTGAAATTTATCAATTTTTTTTCAATTTTTGGTATTTTTTTATAATGGGTTTTTACCCAAATTTAAAGTCCAACTTACTATTAATTAATTCACATAGTTGGATGTGGGTGGGATACAGAACTTTGAATAATCAGTGTTCCACTGGACATCTGGAACCCAACTGGGCATTTAGAACCCAACTGGACTTCTAGAACCCAACTGGGCATCTAGAACCCAACTGGACACTTAGAACCCAATTGGACATCTAGAACCTGACTGGACATCTAGAACCTGACTGGACATCTAGAACCCAACTGGGTATCTAGAACCCAACTGGACACTTAGCACCCAACTGGACATCTAGAACCTGACTGGATATCTAGAACCCAACTGGGTATCTAGAACCTGACTGGGCATCTAGAACCCAACTGGGTATCAAGAACCCAACTGGACACTTAGAACCCAACTGGACATCTAGAACCAGCCAGAAGGAATAAGGAGGAACTTGCAGGGGCTTCACTTCTTCTACATCTGAGACTCCGTCTTAACGAATGAGGAGTTCCTAACACCCAATTCAAATACTTCCTTTTTTAAAAAAAGAAAAGAAAAGAAATACGAAGGTGCTGAAAAGCAGATTTTCCAAAAGATAATATAAGCTCTTTTGAGATGTCTGTTGAGATGGGATTTTTATCGGCTTGAATGTTTTGTATGACTGCAGATTCAGGAAAGCATTCGGATTTTTTGCGCAATGTTCACGCGGGTCATTTGATTTTAGAATTTCTGTCTTTCTTGATCTTTCAAGCAAACATGGAATAAATCGTGAGAGAAAGCCACGAGGCTCCGATGCTGCCAGTCTCTTTATTCAGAAGCTTCTGCAGAGAAGCTCTAATATTTTTGCATGTTTGCAGTCTTGCTGGAAACCTTAATATAACTCTTCATGCAGTGATCAAATTCCCAGCAAGAGCTGGCTCCATTCGTTACCCTTTTTGCCTGGGCCATTCAGACATGCATTTTATTTAATGTAAAGAAGAAAGTGGGGGTTTTGGGGGGTTTTTTTTGCTTCCAAGAAAACAGCTCACACAGATTTGGGAAACCTGCCAGCTCTAAACTGTGTTTATGTATGCCTTTGCTTGTAATGTTTAACATCTGAGCCAAATTGCTGGTTCAGAAAGCCGTTTCATGCTTCTTCTGTTACATTTACATTTTGCTGCCCCCCCCCCCTTTAAATGAACCTGTTATTGAACAA
>JANHFM010003404.1:6181-21206 GCA_032468115.1 Grayia smithii | reverse complement strand
GCCATACCCACCAAGCCATGCCATGCCACGCCCACCAAGCCACACCCACAGAACCGGTAGTAAAAAATTTGAAACCCACCACTGGTAGCAACCACAACAATCTTAAGCCTTATGGGTAAGCTGATGGGAAACAAAGCTTTCAATACTTCAACCATTTATTCTGAGTGAACCGATCATCTTCTGCAGGGAAGTTTTGAAAAGATTGCTGAGAAAGAACAATTTGTGAGATTGGCAATGGTTTTGGAGTGAACTTGCAGTTGGGGCTGGATGGTCCAACGCATAAACTGGAGATTGCCAGTTTCTGTTCTAGAGCAACCTGAAGCTCAGTGGAACTTTTCTGAATCTTAATAGTTTGACATTTGCTTCCTAATATAGGTATCTACAAGGCCATAATGCAAGATACACATAAATATTCCTGAATTTTTGAGTAGCTGTTGCATACCACATGCCACAAAAGTAGCCCTACCGGTATGGTTCTATTGACATATCTTAAAGAGTAATAGAATTAGTAGGATATTCTTTATTCAAATGATTTATGATTGCATGTAAACCTATATCCATTACCTGGTTTCTTTCTAATATATTCTTCTTCTCTTAAAGGTTTACTGGAAATCTCTCCAGTGGAACGAGGAGTGGTTAGCCTTTTTGGTGTTAAAAGTGGACTTTTTGTAGCAATGAACGGCAAAGGCAAACTCTATGGATCTGTAAGTAGCAATTCTGAAGACTTTCAGTTAAACACTTTTAATCACCTTTTAAAAATAATACATATCAATTGTACTTTTATTTGATGAACCCAGTTGGCACTACTAGAAAGACAAGTAAGTGTTTTAATATTGCAGGCTTTTAGTAGATAGATTAAATAGAAATGCTTGTTAAGTACATTAAGAGGATAATTCTCTGATTGTCCCAGATATGGACATTACAAACAGCTGTAGGATGTAAAAGGTAGTTTATGATTAAAACATTTTTGTATTTGTAGCAGAAAAATCAGATTATCTGATAATCAAGAAAATGCTGTTTAATATACACATATATTTCCAAGTACTGCAATCACCTAATTTGGGAAATCAAAGGATTGCACATCGTATACACATAGGTTTGCAAAGTGTAAGATTGCATATTGCTCTGAGACATTCAACTCTTGTAATTTTCTGCAATCTTCCAATGTACTTGGACTACTACTTCTCCACTGGCTGTGCTGGTTCAGAAGTTTGAGAGCTGTAGTCCTAAAACAAATGAAATGGTTATTGTGTGTTTCCTTTTTGTGTGTTTTATAACAGAATACTTTCCCTCCATTAATTCAATTTAAAATTACAACTTTATGACAAAATTTTGAGGGGACTAGAAATAAAATGGCAAACTAATAAAAAAATAGGACGACGGGATATATGGATTTTTTTGTTTTTTGTTTTGCTACATAAAGTTTTATAAGACATACTTTCTGGAGTTTAGCAAACAGTCACTATGTGGCAAAAAAAGCAAATCAGTTTAATTTATAACAAAACTCAAGGATTAATTACATACGGATATATTCATGCACTGTCTAGTGGAGGAAAAGGACACTTTAGTTGTGAAAGTCTTACTTTAGATTTTTTAAAAATTCTAAACTGAATTTGTTTGAATCTTTAAATCTGGAGCAAAAATGGTTGGAGAGCCATTTCAATTCTTTGTAGCCTATTTAGTTCCTAAAAATAACACAAGTCTTTTTTCCCCCTTTGGTCATTTCCAGCTGTCTTTCTATTATAGTCCTTCTGTTGATATGAGCTGGTGTAGGCAGAGATTTTTGCCAAAGAAAGAGTATTTTCTTACTGACTTGTCTAAAAGGAAGTGAGACCATTGAACAGTCAGATAATTTAAGACTTTGGACACAATAGCCTTTCCTTTGTTTATATCAGTTTGCCATCAATTATCATTTTCCTTCAGCATTTTTTATATACCTATCATTTCTTAAATAGCTAATCGAAAGATACATCCTTTGTCCAGCGTCATTCAGGTAGATAACTTTTATTTAGGGCTCAATATAATTATCATTGGACTGCATTCCAAGCAATCTAACAATCTGAAATACAGGGCATAACAAAATTGAGATTAAGGAAAGTTTCAGATGGTGGTTGACTATAATGGTTTGCCTTATTTTCTTACACTGTCTCCCTCAAGCCAAAGAAGTAATCTATGTCAAGTCTTTTGGTTGTGGTATTTTGGATTGCAACACAGTAATTAAACAATGGCAAATACCTGCTACTCCATGAGTTAGGTTTCCTTTATATAGGGAGCAAAAGAAAGCAGCATAGGAGGCCCATAATGCTATTCCTTCTTGTAGCTCTGTTAATTGTCCTTGGACAGCTTATGTCCAAAATAGATAAAATGAAGAAGTTAATCAGCTATTTGACTCTTGATAATTTGCAGAACAATATAAGAATAATAATCAGATTCTTTCAGAGTAGGTGAATGGTTTTGATTGATTTGCCATGCCTGACCCTTAAACAACATTGCTGTTTGAGTGTGCTTGAGTGTGCTTTCTTCTGTAAATAGGGAAAGAACATTCAGCAGTATACAGTTTAGTTATGATAAATGTAATTTCTGTACTCAGAAAAACCAGGTGGCACATGTTAAAAAGAAACTTGGTTGTCCTTAGCGTGGTAGGATGAATCTGATCATCCTGGTAGACCACTAAGTTAAACATGAGCCAGCAGCATGTTGCAGCTGCCAAAAGAGCCAATGCAGTGCAGCAGAAGTATAGTACTGAGATAATGGGAAAGGATATTTATGCTCTCTGCTGCACGGGACAGCCCCACACCTGAGATATTGTGCTCAGATGTACAAGAATACAAGAAAAATACCAAGGAATTGGAGAAAATGCAGAGAGGAGCAACAAAGGGGCTTGGCGGCTAAAACCTATGAAAAACAGTTAAAGGAAATAGCACTTAGACTTAGCACTTAGCCTTATATACCGCTTCATAGTGCATTTACAGCCCTCTCTAAGCGGTTTGCAGAGTTAGCATATTGCCCCCAACAATCTGCGTCCTCATTTTACCCACCTCGGAAGGATGGAAGGCTGAGTCAACCTTGAGCCGGTGAAATTCGATCTGCTGAACTGCAGCTAGCAGTCAGCTGAAGTAGCCTGCAGTACTGCACTCTAACCACTGCACCACTGCGCCACCTCGGCTCTTGATGTTCATCAATATTCTGTTCTTGTTTCAAGTCAATTTGAAGGCAAACTCTATTTCAACAAACAGAACCACTAAGAACAATGCAGCAGGATACTTCTGGAGGATACTGTTAAACATACTTCGAGCAACTTAATTTATTTATTAAATTTATACGCTATCCGTCATACATTTCAATGAGATTGCTACAAGAGAAACAATGTATTTCACGAATGCTGAACCTAGAAAAGTCCACTTAACATTCACATTATAGTTATTTTTTTTTAATCCTTTGAAGCAGGGGTGAAATCCAGCAGGTTCTGACAGGTTCTGGAGAACAGGTAGCGGAAATTTTGAGCAGTTCAGAGAACAGACAGATACTACCTCTGGCTGGCCCCAGAGTAGGGTGGGAATGGAGTTTTTGCAATATCCTTCCCCTGCCACACTTAAGCCACACCCAAAGAACTGGTAGTAAAAAAAATTGGATTTCACCAGTGCTTTGAAGTAAAGTTTCAAAGCTAGGTGGGTTCTTTTTCTCCCATCGAATTGAATGAAAACAATAGGGGGGGAGGAGAGAACCTGAAATGAATCTTTCAGCATTTCATTGTAGAGTTAGATAGGATGGAGGGAAAAGCTGGTTATTCTTTTTTGTAGATATCCGGACAATGACAGCAAGGCCTGTTTAATATAGATTTCATAGTGAGTTCCCCAGCCAATTTTTGCAATCAAGGCTACGGCATACTTGCCATGGGGAAAAGATTTTCTAAAATACTGTGTTTCCCAGCTGGATGCTTCTGTAGCTCCTATAAACACTAGCTGAGCAATTTCATATGCTTCAACAAAGGCTGAGCCAAAGTCATTCTGCTACCACCCAGTTTTCCCAATTTATTTATTTCCTTCTTCGGGGATTTTTCTTAATTCACTCATCTCCGATAATAGCCATGGATTGCTGCTGGTCTCAGTCACGAAGCAGGTCCAATTCTACATGGCTTTTTTGAGTTTGATGTGTTCAGCTAGGTGTGACCACCACCTATTACATTTTTAAAATTTTTGGGAAAGTGCTTCGCAGCTAGAGGGGTTACTGATAATCTGCTGATAGCCACATAAACTCCTAGGGTAGCTGTAAAGAAGTGGTTGCTTTAGTGTTTTCCATGCATATATTTTACCTGAACACAAATCTAGCTTTTAAGTAATCAAAGAAGAACAAGCAAAGGAATAATCTATGATGCAGAGCTCTCCAATCTGGAAACTTCTAGTTATTTTGGGAATCTATTTACAACAGGGGTGGGGAATGATGACTCTTTTATGACTTTTGGACTACAACTCCCATAATTCCTGAGCCAGTCATGCTGGCTCAGGAATTCTGGGAATAAAGTCCACAAGACATAAATTGGCCATTGTTCCCCACCCCTGATCTACAAGATATGAGGTTGGAAAATACTTGGATTCAACATATGACAGGTCAGCAACATTCTGAAATACATTGTTCAATTTTGCAATTGTGTGCACTTCCACAGGGATAAAAACAAATTTAAAAGATTATTAGATCACTAAATATTAAAGATGCCTGTTATTTTATATGAGGCTTTCCAACTTGCCTGATGAAAAATACTGAAATGTAGTTTTTTTTTAAAAAAACAACCCTACATTTAATCTAGAATTTCAGGGATGTCATGGCAATTATGGACATCATATGTCCGATCCCTGATATGCAATAAATAAGTCTTCTGCAGTAGGTAGGGTGGGAAAAAGTAAAATAAATTTCCCATACAGAAGTGTTTTATATTATATGTATAAACACACATGCTCCCTTCCTAGATACAGGAATTAATTAATGCTTTTTCTAGAGTTTTTAAACATTTTAAGAGCACAAAGCCACGAATGAAAAATAATTTGTTTAAAAAGATGAGAAACATATGTGAGGGTTTCACAAGAATATAAAATGAAACATGTTTTCAGAAACCTTCTTTAAACTTATTATAAATCTGAATGAGAAATATAAACTTACATATTATCAAAATCCATAGTGATATTTATTGAAAGAAACTCTTTTAACATCCAGTTCTGTATATTATTTGATTTTGATTACGAGTAATCAAGAAAATGCACTTTCCCTACAGTACCTTTTAATTTGTTTATTCCTGTTTATTTATATTGTTTATATTTCATGTATTATTGATTGACAAGAAGTTGAAACAGGTGTTCATAAAAATAATTTGAATACACGGATAAATAAATATTTTAAAATGGATAGATTTTCATCCAAAAATCTTCTAATAATATCCTTTTTGGTTCAAATAATACTTGATTAGAGATATGCCAACACTTCCTTTTGGTTTCCATTTGGAGGGAAAAAATGGAATCAGACTGTCTTCCTGAACAAATACACTATAAATCATGGGAAGTAGAAACTGGAGTTCTACAAACATTTGTTTTGTTCTTCTATTCACTCTGGCCAAGAAGTTTTCCTATCCAACATTGTTTGCCTAATTTCTTTTCCAAATAATGGGCAGACAGGAATTTGAATATATAATTTCACAATATAGGCAAAATTTTGGAGAGCATAGTCACTCTCATATAGGTTTCCTGTTTGTTTATAAATACCCCTAATACATGTTTTTTTAAGACACCTTTTACCAAAATCTGTGCTTTCTCTTTGCATCTTTCTCCAATGTTGCTTTATTGAATTTCTGTAGCATAGGTTTTGTTTAATGCAATTTTCTTTTAAAATATATTTTCATAACTTTCCCAAGCCTCAATGTTTCTTAACAGAATATGGCAGTTAGAAATAAAGTACAGCCATGGCTGCCATCTGTATTTTGGCTGGGTTTACTTTGGCAGATCATGGAAAAGGGATTTAAAAGCAATTCATTGTGGTTTTTTTTGACATTCCTAGAGGGAAATACCAGTTTCCCAACTTAAATTGATTAACTGAATGATGCCATGCTTTATGTATGATAGTCATCTTACCATGAGGATGATGATTTAAAGAATGGAAGAGTGAGGCTTCCAATTTTGTTATTTTACTATTACCAACTACTTATCCTACACTGATCTTTAACATATTCTAAAACGGAAACATACTGTTAAATACTTTAGAAATTAGGATACTTTGCTATGATTTAACCCAATTGAAATCAAGACTAAAGAGGATTAAATTTAAAGCAACCTGGCTCAACCAGTTTACTGATTAAGATTTATTTTATTAGGATTTGGAGAATTATCTCTCTACCCCAGGCCCCTTGAGTGATACCATGGATGTCCTATGCCAGTGTCTAGGGGCTGTTGAGGACTGGATGGGGTAAAACAGACTCCAATTCAACATTTGCAAGATGTAGTGGCTGTGAGTATTTGGACCCCTAGGAACAAGGATTTTCCATCTTTGGTTCTGAATGGGGTAGCACAGACCTGGTGTGCAATCTGGGAGTCCTTAAGCAGTAGGTGGCAACTATGGCCAGGAGAGCCTTTGCACATGTTCGGGTATATGCTAGTTGCATACATACCTGGACTGGGAGACCTACTCACAGTAACTCATGCCCTTGCAATCTCCAGATTAGACTATTGTAACATGTTATACATGGGGCTGCCCTTAAAGACCATTCACCAACTTTAACTGATGCAGAATGCATCCATGACTGGTGCCAGATATAGGGTACACATAACACTACTCCTGCATGATCTGCACTGGTTACCAGTGTGTTTCTGGATGCAATTCAAGGTGCTGGTGGTTACCTATAAAGCCCTCCATAGCTTAGGGCCAGAGTTGCCTCCCGCCCTCTCCAGAGTTTCTACCCTTCCAATTTGCCTACGGAGATTCTCAGTCATCCAAGTCATGGTTGCTCCAAATATACTTTTTCAAGAGGCAACTGGACTTTCTGGTTTTTCTTTGAAGATGATTCCAGAGCTGAAGAAGCTTCTTGAATGAGAAATGAAACGTCTTCAAAGAAAAACCAGAAAGTCCAGTTGCCTCTTGAAAAAGTACCTTTGGGAAACCCTTCCATTTAGATCAAATAGGATGGGTGTGTTGCAGTTTCCCTCAGCCAAAGAATGTTGGCTGGTGTCTACTAGAAGACAAGCTGTCAAGGCTCCAACTAATGAACCCAAGCAAAGTTGATGCAAGCTTTTTCTGCAGCAGCCCTTGCTCTGTGGAACATCTACCCTTGGAAGATTAGATTGGCCCCAAGTCTACTAGCCTTCCATAAAGCTTTAAAGATCAGGCTATGCTCCTGGGTACTAAATATGCTAAAGGGCAAATTAGACTTCAGTGGTAGGATTCACTTCCCTTCCCTTCCGGCACCTGGAGTTCCGGTTCCAGTTTTCGGTTCACAAATGTGAGCACGTGAGAAAGAACTGATTGAATCCCACCAACTGGCCTGCTTCCTGGCTATGCTGTTAACAGGCCAGATGTCTTGCTTTGTATGTACCAGATTTAGATGATGTAATGTTTTTTTATTATTTTAATGGTTTTTACTGTTTTTATTGTTTTGAAATGTTTTTAAGATTTTAATCTTAAAATAGAGCAGGGAACCACCTTCAAATACCTGGGGTGGTCATTCAGGCCAATGGTTCAAGAAAAGCACATGAAGAATATGCAGCTGCCTTGGGCCAAAGATCAGCGATCTTAATTTTTTCCACACAAAGGGAGGATACTATGTCCCTGCTGCTATTAAGCTTTTTGTGGCCAAGTTGCTAGCACAGCTCCTTTATGGGACCTTGCTCAGACTGTCAGCTTCATGCTTTACATCATTAGAAAGAGTTCAGTCCAAATTCATTAGATCAATTCTCCAGATGCCATGTTGTGTCTCAAATGCACTCCTGCACCTGGAGACAGGATTGATAAAAGTTGAAGCAAGAATTTTTATTAAACAGTTTGTCTTTAAAAAACAACAACACAGAAAAACCACCATCACACAGACATAAAAACAACCCGAGTCAAAACATGACATTACGCAGCATTACGTATAGACTTACATATTTTGCTTTTGAAATTCTCCACTCTATCGTCTCTCTTTACTACTGAATAGTAGAATAATCATATTACTCCAACATATATACATTTCAACTCCAACTCCATCCTTCTGAGGTGGGTAAAATGAGGACCCAGATTGGAGCAATATGCTAACTCTGTAAACTGCTTAGAGAGGGCTGTAAAAGCACTATGAAGCGGTATATAAGTGTAAGTGCTATTGACATCAGCAAGGCAGTGTGAGCCTGTTCCCAGTGTGTACATGCGCAGAGTTGCCAGGAGACAGGAACAATTAAGGAAACACGACTTGGGAGTAAGGCTTGGAGACGATTGGCCCCTCCCATAAGACATAAAAGAGAAGCGAACAGGACGTGAGCTTTTGCAGGAAGCAATTAGTTCATCTGACCGATTTCAGATTTGAAAATTCTGTTTGTGACTCTGTGCCAAGTTTGGCCTTGCCCTGCGCCTGGAAATTAGCACTTTGGCAGCATTCCACGTGAGATTGGTGGGTGTTGATAACCTTCCTCTGAAAAACTGTTTATCAAGCCTTTCAGACTGTAAATGAAAGTAATTTACAACTGTATGAATTAAAGAGTTTTACCGGCACTAAGATTGTGCTGTTTAATTTCTAAGTAAACCTAGGTCGGAACACTGTCTGTCTGCCTGTCTGTCTCTCTCTCTCTCTCTCTCTCTCTGTCTCTGTGTCTCTCTCTCCCTGCCTGACAGACTGCAGCAGGAAATGGCAGTTGGATACTTCTGGCCTTCATTGGTGCTAGACATGCCTCAGTCGCTCAGGGAGATGCACGACCTGCTATCCACCCCAAGACACTGGCCCGCCTTTGACCGACATCGCTACTGTTGCCAGGGTCGAGTGGGGCAGGGTTACATTGTGGCTCCACATCATAATAGGCTCCAGGAGGAGGAGGGGACCCCGTCTCCCCTATTGTGAAGCACGCTAAATTTCACTGTGCTGTGCAAGGCGCTGTGAGAGCAGTGGGCAGGTCATGGAGGCAGCAACAGCAGTGGCGTCAGCTGCTTCTCTCTGCAGCAATGGGATGAAAGGAGGGAGCCGCAGCAGAAGGTTAAAAGAGCCACATGCAGCTCTGGAGCCATGAATTGCTGACCCCTGGACTTCTCACTTGGATTACTGCAATTCCCTCTACATGGGGCTGCCCTTGAGGTGCACCCGGAGGCTCCAACTGGTACAGAATGTGACCGCACGGGTGGTTATGGGAGCTACCCGTTACTCCTGTGTAACACCTCTCCTGCACGAGCTGCATTGGTTGCTGGTGGCCCTCCGGATCCACTTCAGAGTGCTGGTACTCACCTATAAAGCCCTTCATAGCTTAGGTCCGGGGTATCTGCAGGGTATCTCCATCTCCTGCCTTCCTCCCAGCGTCCTGTGCGCTCACATAGGGCTGCCCTCCTCAGGGTGCCGTTGACCAGACAATGTCGGCTGGCGACACCCAGGGGCAGGGCGTTCTCTGAGCGCACCCACCCTCTGGAACGGGTTACCCACCAAGCTCCGGATGGCGCCTGATCTCCGCTCTTTCCGTCGTGACCTAAAGATGTGGCTATTCCAACAGATGGGCTGATGCTGTTTCCAGGGTTTTTATTATTTATTAACTTTTGATCACATATAGGTTTTAAATTGATTTTAACTATTATCTTAAATTGCTTTTATATGTTTTATTTGTTGTTCGCCACCCTGAGTCCCTCGGGAGAAGGGCAGCATATAAATTTGCTAAAATAAAATAAAATAAATAAATAATCCAGCAGGCCACTGATTTTAATTTTTGACTCTTTGCAGAATTGGAGTACATAAAAATAGTTGCCCAATGTATTAAGCTGTCCACCTTCTGCTAATCAAATATAACTTTTTCTTCAAATGTGATTTGCCAAACATATGACAACAATTTCCCCTTCTTTCCTCTTCTCATTTTTCTATAGGTTCAGACAAAAATAGATAGCAATTGTCTCTGGGATAAATAATATACTCTTATATTTGGCTTGATAATCATTAATCATGTATACCTGCAGATTTTATATGAGATTTGACAAAATAATTAGCATGGAAAAAATAATAGTTTTCTTCCGTAAGCAAAAATCACATGCCAAAATTGAGACATCTCTAATAAAATTGTAAATTTTAATGAATTTCTAAACATGGCATCTTGTACAAATTTGAATGCATATTGTATGACTGCACATTTATTATTTATATAAGATAAATAGGGAATATTAGAGGTACAGAAGTTGGGAACTGTTCCAGTTATTACACTGTTGTTTTGAAAACCATAAAGGTGTTAGTAAGGCTCAAAAAGATAATTAACAAGAGTTATTCATGAGAGATGTTGGGAATTGCCCAGCCAGGCATAGAGGGTGGATCAGGTGGGAAATTAGCTTTGAGTCATTGTGTAGCCACAAGAAATCCAGCCACAAGAACCCCTCCCCCGCTAACCTCCATGGAACTTTGTCTGTTTCCAAGGGAAAACAAGCAGCCTGGGAATTTCTTGTACTATAAGCAGAATACAATAAAGTAGTTAGCTTGAACTATCTACACATGTGGATTTGATCACTTGTATCTGACATGAACACAATTTTTCCAGTGAACAGATACTCTAACCTTTCTAATTTCTTGAATTGTGAATTGTTCAGTTTTGTTTCAAATAATCATATCAAATGACTGAGCATTTGAAAATAGAAATAATTCATTATTTCAAAGTAGGAGAAGGCTATAAATGTTTCTAGTTAGCAGTTTCAACATGAGAAATATTAGTATGGAAGTTAGACAGAACTAACAGAATAACAGTGTTGAAAGGGTACTTGGAGCAGTGGTGGGTTGCCCCCGGTTTGGTCCGGTTCACATGAATAGGTAGCGGTGATGCTGTGACATCAGCGAACCGGTTCTACGCATCCTGGACCGCTGCCCCCCCGCGCACCCATACTTATCGGTCAGAGCACGCTTGCGCGCATGCGCAGGAAACTTTTTTTGACTTTTTTTGTCAGGAGTGCCCATCTTTCTGAGAACTGTTCTCCAAATTAATCAGATCTACAAAGCAAAAATCCACAAATCACTGCAAATAACTTTCAGAAAATTTTAGCTGACACTGGGATAATGGTCCACAAGCCCACAATAGAACGTTGCCTTGTTGTTTATACACCAATATTGTACATATGAGAGTTGTGAAAAGGAAACCTTTTGAATCTCATTGTAAAAGTTAGTCATCTATAGTTAAAATAATCCTGGTTTAACATTCATTTATTTAGTGATCAAAGTTATAATGGTAATGAACAAACATATTTTGTTCATGTGAACAAAATTCAGGCGCTTGGCAACTAGCTTGCACTTATGACAGGGTGAAGCATGTCCCCTCCCCCCCCAGGCCTTTCTTGCTCTCATATTCTTTCCTTCACTCATGTCCTCCTTCTGCCTTCCCTTGCATGCATCGCACCCTTCTTCCACCCTTTGTTCTCATGTGCCATGCCCTCCTTCCTCCCATCCTTCCTGTGCTCATGTTATCCCACCATCCTGTGGTAATCCCGTTCTCCTTACCTGGCACTCTCACTGTTTCTTACTTTCACAAGTGAATGTCTCAGGGTTACAGTGGCAACCAGAATTGATAAGCACTAATAAGCAATACAGTCCCATGATGTTGCTGTTTATGACTGTATTGCTTAGTTAAAGCAATCTTGGTCCCAGTTGCCATCATTACTTGAAGACTATCTGCGTGCAGAATTAAATCCGAAATATTTGGAACAAAATGTTTTGGATTGATGAAAATTTGAATTGTTGGCCATTCTATAGCCATACAAAATACATTTGGAGAAAAAAAAGGTGAAACATTTGAAGGAGAGAACCATTGCCACCCATTTTAGGGTTGCTTGGGATCCAGGGCACAGAAAAGATAGAGGAAATGAATGTGCCAAAATCAGTGAAAAAATTGAAGCAAAGAGAGGTTAGATATTTCAGCAAGGTAACTATCTAAAATAATCATCCAAATCAAACATGAAGTACTTATGGTTAATAAAATGTTAAAAGGTTTTGGAATGGTTTTCATGGTTTCCGGACATGATTATATTGAAATTATGTGGGGAAATCTCAAATAGTTCAGCTCATGGAAGAAGTTCTAAGAATATTTCTAAGTTAGAAAGAGTCCTGGAAGGGAAAATGGGTGGGAAATCCAAAGCAAAAATAGAAGGACCATTAGCTGGCTACAGGAAATGTTTGGAAGCTGTTATTTCTGGCAAAGGAGGTGTTATGAAGTACTGACTAAAGGATGTATACATTTCTGCACCTGCTGTATTCACTGCTTTCTTATTTTGTATCCGTAAACAGCTGTATCTTCTTGCAGTTTCTGTAACAATATATTATTCATTGCTGGCTTGGAGGCCCTGTTGCAAATTCACCAGAGTTTTTAGTCTGGACACTTCAGGGTGACCCAGGATTACCTTTATGGCTGCCAGAGCGGTCCTGTGGCACACAGCAATACCATATTTTTGCCCAATCCTACCAATCCCTTATTTTGTTCTGTTACCATCTCTCAAGATGTGGACGTGGGCAGTGGTGGGATTCAAAAAATTTAACAACCGGTTCTGTAGGCGTGGCTAGGAGGTCATGTGACTGAGTGGGCATGGCCAACTCGATGTCACTCATGGCAAGGTGGGACGGCACCTTGCTGTGAGTGACGTCAAGTTGACCATCCCCACTCAGTCACATGACTGATGCTGCAGAGACAGGGCAATTTCCTACCTCCCCCCCACCTTCTGCCCTTGGGCTGACAAAATAAAAGCCCATCTAAAGAGTATTGCCTGCCTGCCGACTACTGGCAAAACGAGGCTAGGGGGAAAAAAAGAGAAGGATCGATGGAAATGCCCCGTTTTCCGCACCATGCTGGATCGGGATGGGGAGATGGGGGGGAGCAAACAGCCTACTCGGTCCGTACATATTCACCAGCATGACAGCGAATCTCTCTTCCAGCTCGCCAGTTCAGGCATTGGGAGCTTGGTCAATTTTCTTCTAGCGCTCATGCAGGGAATCCCGGGAGCAGCCGCATATTGCATACTTTTCACTCCAAGCAGCCCGGACTGGAAATCACATGGCTGGGGTGGAGGAGCAATCCTTCTTAACAAGCTCAAAACTTGTTGCAAGCCTGAGTTCCCCGCATGAGAGCTGCAAGCCCAGCTCTGGCTGCAGACATGCGATTGTGAGGGCAGGCTTTTTCCAAGGTTGGTCATAGACAGAAACAGAGATCAGTGTGCCGGAGTACCAGACTTCCAGCTCTCGTGTGGGGAACCCAGACTTGCAACTCAGTTTTGAGCTTGATAAGAAGGACTGCTCCTCCACCCCAGCCATGCATTTTCAAGTCCGGGCTGCTTGGAGTGAAAAGCATGCCGTCGAGTCCCAATTTGGGGCTCACGATACCCAGGGGTGGGAGGAGCATGGAGTTGCAACCATTGGAGCTGGTGAGTCCAACGGTGAGCAAGGCTGTGGTGGTGGTCATGGAGGGACATGTCAGGACAGTGCTGGCCTGAAGCTCGTCAGCAGGCTGTCTTCCTGACCGGGTCTGGCTATGAGGGGCACTGGCAAGCAATGGGGTGCATGGCTGCCGGAAGTCCTGTTGCTGCCCTGTTGTTCGCCCTGGCCGCGCACCCCATTGCCTGCTGGTGTCAGTGCCGCTCACATCCAGAACCAGCCCGGAGGAAGACCTGCTGACTAACTTCAGGCTGGCGCTGTCCTGATGTGTCCCACCATTCTCTTGGCCCGTTGCCGCCATCACCGCCCTGTTTTCAGGCCATCCAAAGCTGCTCGGAAGGCAGCTGCCACAGCCTGTCCTTGCTGCTTAAAGGCAGCTTCTGAGGCAGGAAAAGTTTGGCCAAGTCACCTCCTCCTTGGCCTGAAACACACAGAGAGCAGGTACACATCTCACAGCGCCGGGACCTTCTGTGAGGAGATGGTGCGTGTGCCATGAGAGGTGCGTGCCTGTTTGCTTGAGGCTGAGAAGGAGGAGAAGACTTAGCTGAACTTTTCTGCTTCCTTCTCTTCTGACACTGGCCAGGCAGGTGAGCAGCCTCCTGACCAGTGGGGCAAGTGTCCTCCCAGCGGGGCCATGCTAGGTGGGAGAGTTTTCTCTTCCTCCTGGCCGGAAACTGCGTGGTCGCTAGTGCGGCCATGCAGTTCCCAGCCGGGGGGGGGGGAGAGAGTACTCTCCCACCTAGCATGGCCATGCAGCTTCTCAGCCGGCATTCAGAGGCGAGTGAGAAGTTCCAGGAAGCATGGGAATGGAGCCACAGCACCAGCAGCAAAGCAAGACAAGACAAGCAAGCCTGGGGATGGGGGTGGAGCTAGCTAACTAGGCTGCGAGTGCCACATGCAATGGAGTTGAGGCAGTGGAACTAGCCAAGCAAGGCCAGGGACAGGGGGGGCAGCACAGTGGCGACAGCCTAGGCACTTGGCCAGGGCTTTCCGTGGTGGCAGGTAGGCTGGGCAGGCCAGCCTCGTAGTCAACTCGACTGGGGCTTGCGGCCAGGTATGGTATTGACTTACGTTAGCTACTGGTTCACAAATTTGAGCAGCCACCTCCCTGCATTCACAGGACCTCACAGCTTTGGCCCAGTCACTTCACTATTTCTGGCGCTACTAGAAGAGCCCTCTGCCCTTCCCCAGTACCATATTGGACACCTTCTGACCCGAGGAGCTCATCTTCCGGCGTCCTATCTTTTTTCCTTTTGGTACTGTCCATGGGGTTTGGTACTGGAGTGGGTTGCCATTTCCTTCTCCAGTGGATCACATTTTGTCAGAGCTTTCTGCTGTGACTTGTCCATCTTGGGTGGCCCTGCATGGCATAGCTCATAGCTTCATTGAATTACGCAAGCCCCTTCATCACAACAAAGCAGTAATCCATGAAGGGGT
>JANHFM010003403.1:66138-79322 GCA_032468115.1 Grayia smithii | reverse complement strand
TTTTAATTTGTGAGCTGCCCCGAGTCCTTCGGGAGAAGGGCGGCATATAAGTGCAATAAATACAAATACAAATACAAATACCTATCAGGCCAGTTAAAACTAATTCAGGGCTGTGATTAGTTTTGAACCTAGACAATATTTTCCTAAGAATGTTCTGAATATGCACAGCCATTATCCCCTAAAACATCATCCTAAGGAGATGATAAATCAGTTGCTATAGTAAACAAATGTGATGAGCTTAAGTAATAAAGTTTAAATTAAATATGCACAGAGTAGGAGTGTCATAATATTTTTTCAAGTATATGTACATGTCACTACATTCATAACTCTGGTAAATAAACGTGTTGGTAGCACCAATCATATTCCTCATGCTCATGTAAATAGATAGACTTGAAAGTAAATGCACAAAGCAAATTACAACATTTTGTGATTCCTCTTTGGACATATAATCCAAACCTGAATGTGATATTCCCAGTTTATATTTAATTTCCTGAAATAGCTGTCTCATATTTTATCCAAGGCCTAGATCTGCGATGGCGAACCTATGGCACATGTGCCACAGGTGGCATGCGTAGCCATACTGGAGGGCATACCAGCTCAGCTCCGGTGCACATGTGCACCAGCCAGCTGATTTTCAGGCCTTCTGGCCCACTGGAAGTAAGGAAACAGACTGTTTCCTGTCTCCGTAGGGCCTTGGGGGTGGTGGGGAAGGCCCATTTCTCTCTCTCCCCCAAGCTCCAGAGCCTTTCTAGGAGCTTGGAGAAGGTAACAACGGCCTCCCCCCCCCCCCATGGACCTCTGGAGGCAGGAAATGACCCATTTGACAACTTCCGTTGGGACCGGAAGTTGCCAAAACAGGTCATTTCCTTTCTCCTGAGATCCTCGGGGGGTGGGTGGGTAATACGTGACACCCCCCCCCCCGCACTCCTGGCATGCAATGGCAAAAAGGTTCACCATCCCTGGCCTAGATTCTTACTGATTTTCAATGCAAACCACTGTTGAGTATTAACAGCCCAATTTACAAGTAAAATATATTATTAGTTTAACATAGTGCTACATTTCTAAACTATATTCTTGGTGCATCATACTGAGATATTTAGTTGAAGAAAGGTCAGTGGTACCTGTATGATTGTGATAAGATGGGCAGTCAATAAATTTTACAAATAATAAAACTTACTGCCAACTTCTATCAAAGTATTTGTTTGCTTATCATAATTTAGCAGTGTGTTTATATTCTATTTAGTTTTTATGTTTTACTGTCTACATTCTGACCTTTTTTAAAAAAGTTTTTATATAAAAGGTATAACCATCACAATTTTTTCATAAATGCTTTACTTGATAGATATTACATTTTATATTCTGTGATCACCTTCTGAAGCCTTCTGACAGGTAAAGTCAATGGAGAAGCCAGATTTACTTAACAGCCACATTACTAACTTAACAACTGCAATGATTCACTTAACAACTGGCAAGAAAGGTTTTAAAATAGAGCAAAATTTATTTAACAACTATCTTGCTTAGCAGCATAAATTTTGGATTCAATTTTGGTCATAAGTCAAGGTCTAGCTGTATGGACTTTGGAATTTAGTGGGAATAAGCTTCATTTGGGTCCTAGCTACTATGCAAGGCTTAAGAGACAAGGGAAGGCCCAAATTAGTTTTTGTATTCAGCATAAATCCTTAGGCACTAGAAAGTAGAGATATTTTGGTTAGGCGCCAGCTACTTGTGCAACCTTAAGGTCTATTACTCTTTTCCAAAAAGAGAATTTGAAGTTGCTCTAAGCCAGGGGTGTCGAACTTGATTTCATTGAGGGCCGCATCGGGGTTGTGTTTGACCTCGGAGGGCCAGGGGTGGTGGTGGCCGGGGTGGGCAGGGCCATGGTGAGCATTTGTCTCAGGCTCAAGATGCATATTTTCCCCTTCTTTCTTTCCACAGTTCTTTACTATAATCATTTTCCTAAATCATCTACCAGATATTACTGGCAAACATTTATTACTTATTCTTCATACTCCACTAAACTTTTTATTTCTAAATTTATACTCCATTGTTTAATAATAAATTGCTTTTCCAGGCTGAAAAAATATTTATACTATTGTATTTTTTATTATTCAACTAATAATTAAAAAACAATAGCATAAATAACACGAAAATACAAGATCTAACAGCAGAGGTAAATTTCCTGGATAGTAAATAGAAATGGCTGTTGATTATAGATTGTTGATTAAATGGACCTACAGTATGTAAAATTTGGCATTAAACTGTAGTATTAACATAGCATGTTGTTTGCTTTTTATCCAGATCAGGCACTTACTTGAGGCCACATAATTGTAACCCAGTCCAATCCAGTCCTCCTCCAGCACTCTGCCGGCCAAAAAATGGGTGGCATGGAAGCCCAGCGTGGCCCGTTTTTGGCCAGCAGAGTGCTGCTGGAGGCCAGGGAGACTGAGAACATAGCTTGTGGGGCCTCTGCGTACACATACTCCCCTCATGGCTCTTTTTGGTCTGCAGAGGCACTGCAGGCTGGTACTTAGATATTTCCAGGCCAGCCCCGCAGGCCATGTTCCAGGCCAGCCCCATGGGCCATGTTCCAGGCCAGCCCCACGGGCCAGATCTGGCCCACAGGCCTTGAGTTTGATACCCTTGCTCTAAGCAACAATGGAAAACCTCTTACTTTTGTTCATAAAGAGCCATCTATTTCCATTTCCAGAAGGTTATTAAGTCCCATTTATCCACATCATCTTATTCATGGGAGGACAGGTGAGTGGAGGAAGAAGGCTACAATTTCATGTTCAGATTGCAGCCTCAGAAACCTGAGTAGTATAGAAGATCACTTCTTCCTGAGACCCATTCCTAGGTTCAGGATACTATTTTTCCTGCATTCTACATCTCCACATTAGAAACTGTTCAACATTTTTTCTTTTTTTTTGGTCCAATGATGCTTAATAAATTAGGTGCTTAGCTTCAGGGAAGGACAAAAAGCTTGTGTCTCGGGAGGTTCCTAAAGGGCAACAGAGAGTAAGCAAGGGGGAGTAGGTAGAATCAGCCAAGATAAAAGCTTCATTAATAGGAAAAACTTCAGATGACTATAGAATGGTCATCTGAAGTTTTAACATCAAAATTGTCAGGTATGCCCCGTAGCAAGCTGGCAAGGTTACAGAGCAAGATCACTGTAGTGATTCCCTCTCTCATTTCAGAATCAGGTTACCAGCTGAACCCAGTTGCATATAACATTGCCAAGCAAGGAAGGTAATCCAATCCCTGCATTAGTAGGGTAGAGTAGTGCCAGGGAATTTGGCAATGAGAATGCCACTCAGAACTGATCAGAAGCCAGATGACCAAACATGCCAATCTTAGGTGATGGGGAGGAGGGCAAACTTCCAAGGTAGACCAAGACTCATAGTGAATAATGATCCCATTATGAGTCAACAATGATTGTCAACAAACTAGAGCGGAGGAAAATGTGTCTGACATCTGCAGAATTTTTCAAGAATATGGATATATATTGACTTGGTCATGACAGTAGATGATAGGCATGTGAAATGCTTCTTTTCTCAATGTCAAGACAACAGAACTGAGGGAGTCAATGGCCTAATGGTATCATGGTTGACAGGACAACTCATGCTTTATTCAGATTTCCCAAAGTGCCAATTCAAATTAAGCTGTTTGGGGACTAGGAAATTCTAGTCAAATCATTCTAGACCAGGAGGCCATGGTTTTTTTTTTCTTTTAAAAGAGACCAGACAGGAAACTGCAGTAATTCCTGAAATGTTCGGACATCCTATCTCAACTTCTGGTGTTGCAATGAGACTCAAAGTAACAACAGCTATGTTAAAAATTCACAAAGCAAGCCTGAAAACTTCCAAGTTCAAGAGTGGAGACCAACAAAGGGCCATATTCTTTAAGATGGTTTGGTATATGTTTGAATGATGATGTAAAAGTCAGAAATCTTTGGTACTGATAATAGAGATCCCTGAATTATTGAGAGAGAGAAAGAGAGAGATACGAAGAAAGGGCTAGCAACAATCAGGCTGCAGATGCAGGCAGTTGTTTTAGATCTAGTGGTCTGGTACCAACAAATAGCACCTTCTTCAGACAACCTTCATGTGAATTGCTTAGGCATGAATGTGTCTCATCCTCAGTCATCCTCAGTGATCTACCATTTACTACACTGTACTCACCATTAGTACAGTACTCAGTTCTTAATTTTCCCTTCAAACCCATTAGACAAAATCCCACTAACTTTCTTAAGTCTGTTCTTTAGTATGCCTAATCGCACCTTGGAGAGGTAAGAGATGGAATGCTTTCAGCTGGTGGGAAGTTCCATGAGGCCAAGTCTTCTGGTCTTTATCCCTGCTTCATACATTAGATGAAATTCTTAATTTCATTGAACACAAGAGATTAAGTTTTCCAGTTTCTTGGTTCAAGGAAGATGAGCTTAGGCTCTGAGGATCTCACAAACAATGTACTGTGGGGACATGAAAGACTGACAATCTCTCTCTTGCAAACAGGATATCAGTAGTGGTTAAACTTTCCTCTCCACAATTAACAGTGGGTGAAAAAATGTCCTGTCCTGGTGTTTATAGCTAACAAGATACTGCTACCTTCCTGTGCCACAGCTTCCCCAAGAGCAATTACGTTAAGAGATTTAATACAGAAGAACAATTAATAGAAATTAGGTTGGGACAGAGTCACCTATTTGTAAAAGCAATTTTAAAATAGATGATTTATTTCAGATCCAGATTTTAAGTGCATTGATCACAAAGAATGAACTGTTCTACCTTGGAAATGCTGTTGTATTAAGTATATCCCCTTTTCTGTTTGTTGAATTTTTGATGAACAAGGACAATAGTTAAACTTACTGTGAAGTATCTTACTCTTCACAGAAAGATGCACATATTTAGGAGGGCGAGTAGATTAAGAGATTATCCAAGCAGCAATATATGAATGAATTTACTATGTTCATTGTTTTATGTTGTTCCAATATATTTTATCATTTACAAGTAGAATACGTAGAACATAGAAATACAGAGTTGGAAGGGTTCTTGGAGGTCTTCTGGTCCAATCCCCTGCTCAAGCAAGACCCTATACCATTTCAGACAAATGGCTGTCCAGTCTCTTCTTAAAAACTTTCAGTGATGGGTTTTTAACCCCCAACTTCTGAAGGCAAGGCATTCCACTGGTTAATTGTTCTCACCGTTAGGAAATTTCTCCTTAGTTCTAGGTTGCTTCTCTCCATCCATTGTTTCATGTCTTGCCTTCTAGTGCTTTGTGGTAGCCCCTCAGATATTGGAATACTGCTATCATGTCTCCCGTAGTCCTTTTCACCAGACTAGACATACTGAATTCCTGCAAGTGTTCTTCATAAGTTTTAGCCTCCACTCCCTAATCATCCTTGTTGCTTTTTGTGATAAAGGAAGAATTAAACCTACTCATTTGAAGTCAGTACATTTAACTGAAGGATGGGATTTCCTCCATGTGTGTTGTGTCCATTTTGTGATCAGAAATGTACTTCCTAATAAGCCTGACTACTCTTGCACGCTTTAACATTTTGCAAGTCCCATGCATAAATTTACTTTTTATATAGCTTGATTTATGTGTGTGTTTATCAAGAAATATAAGGAAAATGAAAGTATTATCTATACCATATAACATTTGGTAGACACAAATGTTATTCTGTCCTTGACTATAGGATCTTATTGGGTGACTTTTTACCAGTCATTCTCTTTCAGCCTAACCTATCTCACATGGAAGGAGAGACCAGTATGTTCACTGCGTTATGCTCCTGAAGAAAAAAATGGGATATAAATCTAAATAATTACTTAGTAATAATAATGATTATGATGATAAGAGATTGATGGATGATTAACATAGACAGATAATTTTCTGTCTTATCTGCATACATATGTGAAGTGATCTCAAATATGCTAGAGGTGAGTGAAGAGAAGTATGGCTTGTGTGAGACAAAGTATGGAAATTAGGCTTGATTTTGATTTAACATGTCTACTACAAAAACAGATTTGATTCTTATTCTTTGTAAACCTTTTATTGTTCAACTTCTAGAAAAATATATGTTTGGAGATGGAATCCTAGAATAATTATGCAACTGAAATTGAAATATTCTACTTGCAAATCCAGATTAGCATCCACAGTCACCAATAGTTTAATTCATTTGGTTCTCTTTCTGTTGCTATTGATATTTTTTTATTCTTCCCATAGGCTCCATGAAGAAATAATTGACTTTTATGACTTTATGTCCCCATGTCCTGAAGAAGCAGTTATGAGACGAGAAGTTGTGAAAAGAATAGAAACTGTCATCAAAGATCTTTGGCCTACAGCTGATGTAAGCTTACCTCAAGTTGATGCTCTGTAGACCATTTTAACTTTGACCATCCATACATTTTAATTTTAGAAATTTTTAGCAATTAAATTCAGTATAGATATTTTTCTTTTCCAGGTTCAGATATTTGGAAGTTTTAGTACAGGACTTTATCTGCCAACAAGGTGAGTCCAGAAATTTTTCATTTGTATTGTTGGCTCTAATGCAGTGGTTCTCAATCTTTTTTTGGCCATGCCCCACCTAAGCATCTCTAAAATCCTGATGCTTCCCCTGTGACATATAATTCTTACTTTACTCAAAAAGTGAACTCTTTAGGAAGCCTAAAAGGCCATTAACTTGGTTTAAACAAGGTTCAAATTGCCCCCATTAAAAATCAAATTGCCCCCCTGTGGGGTGTTGGCCCCACATTGAAAACCACTGCTCTAATGTAATAGTAACAAAAAAGTTACATGGCACCATATAAAGACTTACATTACCTCTCCAGCCTCACTGGTTTATCAAGAAGTCAATATAGGAAAAAGGGGGATATTGAGCACAGTAAAAAAAAAAACAGAGAGAGAAGGAATAACACAATGCTTGCATTTTCATTAACTTAGGTTTCTGTGCAGTAAGGTACATAAATTGTATTTTAGTGTCTCTTTAAAATTGACATAATTGAAAAGACATCTGATTTAATTTTAACTGTGTATTGATTCTTCAGGTTTAGCTGCAAACCTGAAAATTGTTATATCAACAACATTAGAGTATTGTATCTCTAGGGATGCTAGCATTTCTAATTTATCATCTTTTGTACAATAGTGTGAACATATAGAATATTAATATTCTCCTTCTACAACTTTCAGGTACAAAAAAACTATGAATAATCAACTCGGCTATGAAAGAACTTCTAAACCAAGTTTAAAAAGCCCAGAAATATCAGTATTAGCTGTCATGGAAGTTTGTTTTAGGCTGAGACTCTGTAGCATTTTAACTTCTTTATTACCCTTCCTCAGCTTTGTGCATTCCAAATGTATTGGAAGTACATTTCTGACAACCCAATTAACTGGGAAGTGATGAAATTGTAGTCCAATATAATTTGGGACTAGAGAAAGGCTGCTGTATATTACACTATTAAAATTTTGATTTGGAATGAATAACTGACATATTATCATTAAATTAAATATTATTAAATTGACAAAGTAGTGTATATGGGCTGTACAAACAGTTAGAGGTATTTTGCAACATGCATGAGAGTGAACAAAGATCTGTCTTCCAATTGTTAAAGCATTTGAATTGTTGATCAGCCTGCAGATATAGTTAAAACAGTTTTGAAGCAGCTTGGATGCTTTACAAAAGATATGGATGCTTTGACAATTCAGAGATATATTTATTTTGTATGTATGTTTCAAACTCTCTCTTTCAAATTGTGTTATTTGCCTATTCTAGTAATCGTTATATAAAACCTAAGTTTCTAATAAACTTTAGCTATATTTTTATATCTACAGTGATATTGATTTAGTGGTTTTTGGAAAATGGGACAGCCCACCTCTCCAGCAGCTAGAACAAGCCCTAAGGAAACATAATGTGGCCGAGCCACATTCGATTAAAGTACTTGACAAAGCTACAGTAAGTAATTTAAAACAAGTTATCCTGAACGTTTCCTTATTGAGGGAAAGTTACATTGTCAGACGTGTTTATATTTTACAGGTAGCCCTCAATATATGACCATTCATTCAGTGCTGTAGTATGGGACTGTGCCAGGAGTCCCAAGGCTGCCTCCATTGCCTGAGGCATCCCAGGTTCTGCCTAATAACCCGCATGTTTGATTAAAAAATGAAACAGAGAGAGCAGGAATTGTAATCATTAAGTCAGACAATCATGAGTGCGCCTTGCTTGATGACTGCAACGACTTAAGATAGTAATAGGCAAGCTCCATTATGATAGTATGTCAAGGACTACCTGTACTTTGGGTTCATTGCTTGCTTATTTATATTATGTTTTTGTGAGTTTCCCCAACTGCAAGTTAGTAACAGGTATTGTTTGTGAAAATGTTCTTCCCAATTCCTGTCAGTTTTCCTGCCTTCCTTATTTGTTGGCATCAGCTCTAAATTAACTCATACTGTTTGTTTTCAAACCATTTCAACATCTTGCATGACAGAGAATGCCTAGAAAGTTCTATTTTTGTTAATATATTGATTACTTAAATCAGTCTAATAATTTTATTTAAATCAATAAAGCTTGCATTATGAGAGTCTTAATACTTACTGACCAATCATGTATGTTTTGTGATAAATCTTCAGTTTGAAATACATTTCACACACTATTGTTCTTCTGTTTTTGTCCTTTTAAACCTGAATTAAAGTCCTGATAACATCACTGACAGATGATGTGACCAGCTTTGCTGGTGCTGACATTTGAAAATTTATCTTGGCATATGTTAAGCTAAGCTGTCTTTAGCTTGTGAGTCATACCTTGGTTTGCATAGGTAGAAACTTTATTAAAATATCTAGTTTGTGTCTGCTTGTCTTTTAAAATATTTATATGGCTTCAATTCTTCCTTTATTGCTGTGTCATTTTCTTCCCAGGTAAACTGACATTTCCGTTTTGCTTTAAATTTCCAATATTATCAGTAATGTTCACAGCCTCAGTATGCGATTTGAATTCTAAGTAAACAGATACACATGCTGTTTTTAGACTAGCACATTGCAGTAAATGAGATAGAGTTTAACAACCTAAACTTAAATGCACTTGGAAATGTTTGCCGTTGATGTGAATAGATCCTTGAACATTCCATGCCTAAGATACCAAATCTCTAGTTTTATTTTAAGAAACATTTTTAGATCTGCTGTTGTAGTCCTCTGCTCCTGTTAGTACACTGGAGACAAAGACCAAAAAGATATTAAAGAAAAATGGGAATTTCAGTATGGGAATGTGATAAATCCTCAGTGTATTTGTCTCCTCTTTCTCTCCCAGAGTTAGACTCAAAATACATTTTGCAACTCACCCAACTATATCCCAACTTTCTAATTCAGAGCATAGTATTCAAGATGGGTTAGTAATCAATTCAGCAGAGCGTTAATAATCTAATATTTGCATCAAGGTTAAAGAATAAACTAAGATGAATACACTTTGCATTTACTGGAAGAAAATAATCCAAGAGGGCATGAAGCCAGACAAGTTCTTCCTCATTTTCTTACCTATTACATCTCAGTGGTAATAGGATGCTGAATTAGTCTGTTCTTTCAGGAAATGAATAACAATAGGATTGTGTACAAAGAGACTGTTCTTTAAATTATTCAGTTCTAAATTCTTTGGCTTTTAAAGAACAATAACATTTTGGGTTCAGAAATGGACTAGAAATCTGTGCAAATGAAACTGCAATTGAATCACATGCTCTGCAAAATTAGATCTAATTAGAACATTAGAACTAAAAGGAAATAAAATGTTTTCTAACACTTTGTGAAGGTATACCCAAGCATATTATATTAGAGAATAGTTTAAGTAAATGATTGTGGTTGGGTTTTTCTAGAAAAGGGTGCAGATAGTAGCAGAAACATAATAACTGCTCCTTGGCAGTAAATAACTGTAAATAACTGATACAGTTTAAATATTAAGAACTTTTAATGCCTTGTTAATAACGACCTCATCACCTTTGAGGGTGATTAACCTTGTTAATAACGACCTCATCACCTTTGCCAAGATGAGTTTCATGATGTAATCTGTATTATAAAATAGAAATTAATTATTTTAAATATTGCACAAAAGAGTTTGTGACTTTTGGTCTTTTAAAGTGCCAATGGCTCTTCCATATTGAAGAAATGGCAAGAAGCGTTGAATGAATAATTGCCATTGGCTATGACAGATTTTGTAATATATATAGAATGTTGTTAAGTAATACATTCATGGTACAAAATTTCTAATACATAAACTTAATAAAAAGCAACAATAATAAATGAAATTTTATAAAAAAGAGTTTTATAGCATTTATTATAAAACATAAAAAGAACAATCATTCCCTAAATGCCTATCTTATACTTAAGTAGTGATTTAAAAGGTTGAAATAGATTTATATTAGCTGTGTGCTAACAAATATTAAATGTGCTGTCTAGATGAACTGGATATTTAAATGATTTGAAATATTGATTACTCTCTAAAAATGTCATATGAATGGTTTATTTTACAACTTTTGCAGGTACCAATAATTAAACTTACAGACCAGGCTACAGAGGTGAAAGTTGATATTAGTTTTAATGTAGAAACTGGTGTGAAGGCAGCTCGACTTATCAAAGACTACATGAAGGTATAGTAAGCAGAACAAAAAACCTGATACATCTTGATATATCTACTGCTTTTAGAATTGAAATTTGAAAAAAAGCAAAGTTTATGGATTGTGGGCTTATGTTAAATGCCATCTGGAATATCAAACAGATATTGATAGATTATATACTTCACGGTCCTCTTAGAAAATATATTCAGAAACGTTCTGAAATACTTTGCCACACCTGCTCATAATCTTTCCAGAATTTTTAGCTATATATTTAAAAGAAAAATGTTTAGATTGGATATAAAATGTAGTAATTCAATCATACATTTTAGACCTTTCATTTAGACATTATGGGTATTTTAAAATTTTCTTTGGCTGAAGGCTTAGGATCCACATTTTATACTCTAGATCTATAGCACCAAAATGTATATAAAACCTTGAAAAATTATATGATGGGTATTGTGCAGGTTTTGTAGATTCCTTTGCTTTCTATCAGGCCTATTGCATCCAATTCCAAGCTGCCAAAATAATACACATGATCAGCAGAGTTTTTCCAAGGTCCATACATTTTTGGTAAAGTATCAACATAATGACAAAAGTAAATTTCTCTTTGGATTGTTTTTATAAAATCTCTGAAATTGTGCCTACAAGAGCTTGTGCTTCTAGTTGATCCTTTGGATGCTCATGCTGTGGTCCTTGATTCATGAGAAACAAACCAGATTGGAAAGCAAAGTAAATTCAGATATTTTCTAGGACTGTAGATTGGTAATTGCTGAAAGGTAATTGCTGAAAAAAACGGAGTTTCACACAAAAGTGTTTCTACTTGTTTATAATCTTCTAGAATCCAGACAAAATCTTGTGACTTTAGTTTTGCCCAGACTTGGTCTCTTAGTGAGCAAGCCTAGTGATAGATTAGAGACTAGTGATATAAATGGAAAGATGCGTTTTACACTTAGCAGGATATTTTGCTGTAACAAAGAATCTAGGTCTACATGCAAGATCCTGTGTTGTCAGTATATTTATTAGATATTGTAACACTTTTGCTTCTGCCATTTAACACTAATACAAGTGATCCTTGCCTAGTGATCATAACTGGAAGCGGCAACTCTGTTGCTAAGCTCTAGAGTCGCTAAGCATGTGACTGAAGGATTTACAGATTTACTTTCCCTTCAGTCGCTAAATAAAACACCATAGTTTTTAAGCAAGTTCTGCCTTCTTTATTGCTTCTGCTTGTCGCAAACCAGTTGTGAAGCAGGTGAATGGTGATTATGTGACTGGGATATTGCAATGCTTGCAAATGTGCATCTGTTGCAAAGCACACAAGTGACAATTATATGACCATGGGATACTGCGACAATTGTAAATGCAAGGATTGGTTTCAGAGGTTTCTTTTTATGCTGTCATAACTTTGAACAGCCACTAAATGAAGCAGTTGGTAAGCAAGGACTACCAGTAAACCTAAGAACTCTGTATTCAAAAGAAATGTGCATTATTTTATATTTGTGTATTAATGAACAATAAATTATTTGCTTAGTTCTTACAAAAATAGTTATTCGGTCATAAATTACTTTGCAAGTCACACCTGCTTAAATGTAGCGTGGGTTACCTTTTTTCTTCTGCTTGGGTTTTAAGAAGTTATCTTAGTTCATAGGTTTGAAAGCAAGCTCCTCCTGAAAGAATAAACAATTAAATTTTCTGTGTCTACACAGAGTGTACATGCATGAGTGTTTGTTTGCCATAAAGTAATTAGTATTTACTGGTAGTAATCTAATAAAGATTAACAATATGTTCATACATTATATTCACAGGGTTCCCTTGATTTTTATCTTGTGCTTATTCATTTTTTAATCTTCCATACAGTTATGTGTCACGTTTGCCTTGTCTTTTTCCTATTATTGCCTTGACTTTTTTCTATTATTTATTAAATTTTAATGAGTGAAACTGTTGCCTATTTTTATAAGGAATAAACATGCAGATAATAAACATTTCCTATTTCATTTTCCTACCTGTTATTGTTTATATGGGATATTATTTTGGTGTGAAAGGCTTTGTATTCATTCATAAACAAATGTTTCTTTTTAGAACTGACTGTTTTTTTCATTTGCAGAAATACTCGTTGCTGCCTTACTTGATTTTAGTATTAAAGCAATTCCTTCTTCAGAGGGATTTGAATGAGGTTTTTACTGGTGGAATTAGCTCCTACAGCTTAATTTTAATGGCAATTAGCTTCTTACAGGTATGTCCTTTTTCATAAGTTGCCTACATTTTCACTTAAATGCTTGTTATATTGTTTATATATTTATACATTATAAATATATAATGATATATTTTATACAGGTAAATGCATCTAATTCATTAAATTGGGCTATCTATAATTATTTTATGGTGGATTGTGGTATGTTCCTTAGGAAATCCACTGTATTTTAAGAAGTTTGGAAATAATTCTGCCTTTCATTTGAAGCACAAATGGACAAATTTTTAGGGCCCCCAAACTGTATTTGGTTTGACTGAGAGTTTCAGATTATTATTTTTTTTTTTTTATTAAAAAAGTTTTATAAAAATTTTTACAATTAAATTTCAATTAAAAAAAAAAATCCTTAACAT
>JANHFM010003403.1:4182-19975 GCA_032468115.1 Grayia smithii | reverse complement strand
AGAGAAAGGGAAGGTAAGATAAACGGTAGGGGAGGGAGGGAAGGAAGGTGAGAGAGGGAAAGGAATGGGAGAGAAAGAGAGAGGCAGAAGAGAGACAAAGAGGGGAGAGGGAGAAAGAGGAGAGGGAGGGGATGCCAAGAGAAGGAGGGAGAAAGATAGAAAAAGAGAGAGGATAAGAGAAAGGGAGAGGAAGGGGAAAGGGAGAGAGAGGGGGAGAGGGAGATAGAGAGAGAGAGGGGGGAAGGAATAGAGAGAGAAGGGGATCAATAGGGGGGTCAGATAGCCACTAACCTTTGCTGTGACTTCCATTATTCTGTCTAAGATCCAGACTTCTGTAGCCCATTCAATATCCACAAGGATATTCAAGAACTGCATGGTTATTTTTATCCACATCCAATATCCACCTGTTATTTTTGTGATTTGAATTTGTGTTTTGAGGCTTGTTTTATTGATGAACTGTTGTTAAACACTCCGGGTTTAAATGGAGGGTAGGCAGCCAAAGAAATTCTCTAAATGGAGTAACTCATTCAATCTCTTTATCGATAGTTCAGATAATGATTTCTCTAGCTTGGTGGTTTTCTTCTCACTAGCCAGCAGGTCTTGTCCGATCTCTCCATATTTGACCTTTTAGGAGCTTATTCATGTTCTCTAAAGAAGAGCTCAATACAATGGTTCAAGAGGCCCACAAATACTTGCACCGTCCAGTTATAAGGGAGAAGACCATTGGAATGGCTTTATTCTCAGAGGTGAGGAGACCTTGTGGCACACCTCAACATTCTGGAGGTCAAGGAAACTTGCCCAGAAACTAAAAGTTGTAAGGGCTCCATCACTGGAGATCTTGAAGAAGGGACTTGGACAATCATTTCTCTGAAATGGTAGAGGTTCTCCTGCTAGAGCAAGGGGTTGGACTAGAAGACCTTCAAGGTCTTCTGTAATTCTGTTAATCGGTGGAATGGCTTGCCTCCAGAAGCTGTGGGAGAAAGGCAGGCAGGCAGAGACAAGGGAGGGAAGGAAGCAAGCAAAGGGAGGGAGAGTGGGAGGGAGGAAGGAAGGAAGCAAGGAAGCAAGCAGAGGGAGGGAGGGAGGAAGACGTTGCTTGTCAGAAAATCACAAGGGGTGCATATGACCCCGGGGCCAGGGGTCAAATCCAGCAGGTTTTGACAGGTTCTGGAGAGCCGGTAGCGGAAATTTTGAGTAGTTCGGAGAACTGACAAATACCACCTCTGGCTGGCCCCAGAGCGGGGTGGGAATGCAGTATACTTCCCCTGCAGTTAGGTGGGAATGGAGATTTTGCAGTATCCTTCCCCTGCCATACCCACCAAGCCATGCCCACCAAACCACACCATGCCCACCAAGCCATACCCACAGAACCGGGAGTAAAAACATTCGGATTTCACCACTGCCTGGGACACTGTGACCGTCATAAATATGAACCAGCAAGTACCCATGATCACATGACCGTGAGGATACTACAATGGCCATAAGATTGAAAAATGGGCATGTCCCTTTCAGCAGTCACTAAACGAGGACTGTATTTTCTTTTTCTCTACCCTTAATGGCTAAAGATGGCATCTCTTAGCAGAGGCTCTCATGAACCTTCCCTTCCTTTGCTTTGCTAATGCCCAGTATCTCTCCTCTTCTTCCTCAGCTGCTGTATCATCCATTGGTGGTAAAGATCTTCGTGAGCCAAGATATTTTAAATGTCCTCACAGAATGGATGATACAGCCATACCCTCAGATCCAAAGAAGTACGATTCGAGGTCTGGGTTACCTTCTGCAGCACCCCCTCAAGGTAAGAGATGGGGTGCAGGAAGTTGGCCCCTTTCAAGGTTAGGAGGGGTGACCTCACTCTCTGGGAAGTCTACAAGGAAGGAAGGAGAGGAGAAGGAGAAGAAGACAACCACCAGACAGAGGATGGACTCAGCTGGAGTGGGGTCTCTTCCTCAAAGATGGGGGCACCCCTGGAAGACCTGAAGGATGAAGTTGCGAACACATCCTCTTGGAGAACGTCTGAAAGCAGAGCAAGAAACAATGGATGGAAACTAATCCAGGAGAGAAGCAACCTAGACCTAAGGAGAAATTTCCTGACAGTCAGAAGACTTAGTCCTTGGAATGACTTGCTTCCAGAAGTTGTGGGAGCTCCATCACTGGAGGTTTTCAACAAGAGCCTGGAAAATCATGATCTGGAATGGTGTAGAGTCTGTTGCTGGCAAAGGGGTTGGACTAGAAGGCCTCCAAGATCCCTTCCGACTCTATTGTTCCATGTTCTCTGCTCTAAGTGCCGATGTTTATGTGCTTGAAATGGGGCATATTATGGGATGTGTAAGCTGAAGTGTTTCCCTTCAGTTTCCTTTAGCTGGAGGCAAACCACCTGATGAACAAAGGGGGAACTTGGCAGTTCTAGTCTAATAAGAAAAGGGGGGGCTAGGATGACAAGCCTCTTTTAATATTTGAGGGGTGCCCCAAAGAAAAGGGGGTCCACCTATTCTCCAAAGCACCAGAAGGCAAGACCAGAAACTATCGCTGGAAACTAATCAAGGAGAGAAGCATCCTGGAACTAAGGAGAAATTCCCTGATAGTGAGAACAATGAACCAGTGGAACGACTTTCCTCCAGAAGCTGTGAATCCTCCAACATTGGAGATTTTCAAGAAGAGCTTAGGCAGCCATTTGTCCAGAAGAGTAGAGGGCCTCCTGCTTGAGCAGCAGGTTGGACTAGAAGATCACTAAGTTCCTTCTCAATCCTGGTTTTCTATCTTCTAGAATACAGCTTTCTAGGTGCTTGTCATTCTCACTACTACTCAGAGAACTCCAGAGACGATGTTTAACGGCTTGTTTCTTTCCTTGCTTCCTCCAGGAGAAAAATTTAAAGCCGCTTTTGATGCCGTTGATCAATTGTGCCTGTCAGCTAGACGAGACGGGGGTGAAGGAATCGCTGACGACACTGCAATCAATGTTCCGGCAGCTGGATGAGGAGAAAGACGGATATAAGGCTGTGAAGCTTCTTCCGTTCCTCTTCAAATATTTTCATGACGTAAGTCAATGTAATCACAAGAAACTAGATTTCTCTCTCTGTCTCTCTTTCTCTCTCCCTCTCCCTCCCTCCCTCTCTCTCTCACGTGAAGATGGCCTGGGGAGAAGAGAAGATCAGGGGATGGTTGTCCCAAAGGTGCTTTTCGCAAAAGGCAACTGGACTTCCTTGGCACCTTTGGCAAACCATGATGTGGATGCTTGAGAGTCACCAGACTTTTAGCCAAGTGGATATGACAGTATTTTGTAAATACCGGAAGGCTGTCATTTGAGCCGTGCTCTCCTCAATTTGCGGGACACAAAACAGTAAACAGTGAAGTTATAGGAGGACAGAAAAGAAAGTAAGATCAGGGGTGTTTATGGAGGAGAGTTCACCACCGTTGGGTGCCCTCAAAGATCTTCCCACATTCCAAGTTCAGCATTGAGCTACAGAGATTTCCTGCTATTGGAGTGACAAACCTGTTTCTCTTCCTTCTTAGGAAGACCCGGAAGTGCAACAAGCCGCCATGACACTCTATGGGATGCTGCTAAAAAGGATGAAGCAGAGACACAGGGGTTACGGCCAGGAAAAGGTCCCGGAGAGCCTCATTCCCGTAATGATATTGCTGGCAGATGGACAGACGAAAGACGTGAGTTGAAGGACTGGGAAAGTTGAAAGTTGAGTTGAAGAGGAAAAAGGACTGTTAAATGGGGGCAACCTGGCAACAACTGTCTCACTTAGCCACAGAGATTTTGGGCTGAATCGGGGTCGTAAGTCCAGGACTACCTGTAGAGAGATTTGGCACCTGGTTAGCTCATCATCCTATGGCAGATGTCGGGAGATGTCCCCTTTCATGATGGAGACGCTGTGGTCATCACTGCTCCCTTGCCCTGTCCTATCTTAGTCCTGGGGGAGCTTATCCCCTTTCCTCTCTCCTGAGCTAGGAGGAGGCTGGGTTTTCTCTGTAGAACATGGACAGTATCAGAACCACGTGATCTGACTCCATCTTTCCTCCCTCCGCCCAGGTCTCCAGGAACATCCTCAACTCCTGTGTCTCCTTCATGAACTGGGGGGACATCCCGAGTAACCTGTTTGATAGCGAAATATACGACGGTCCCCCCAGTATGTATGCTAACATCTGCTCAGTCCTTGTAAGTATCAGCCAAGCTGCCTTGTTTTGTTCCACATTAGAGTATATTAACCGTTTAATTAGGACTAGAACTCCCAATTTCCTGGTGATTGGTCCAATGTCACTCAGCCAGCTTTCAAGGCTAAGGCAGGACTAGAACTCTCAACTCTCACCCGACTGGCTATCCTGACTAAGGCAGGACTGGAACTCTCTGTCTCCTAATGATTGGCCCGAAGTCATCCAGGTGGCTTTCATGCCAAAGGCCGGACTAAAAGTCACCAGCTCCGGGTTTGTGGCCTGATGCCTTAACCACTAGACTAAACTGACTCGAGGGTTTTTGCTCTCTCAGGAACAGCAGAGGTTCCATGCAACCATGAGGCCTAGAAACCTTCCTGATTTGTGGGTTTGAGGATTAGAAACGGCAGCGTGTGGAAAAACTCAATTATGGTGTCACTTGACAGCAGGGGGATGGCGTGGCAAAATAGAAATGCATTTATCAGTTTCTTTCCCTTTTCTTTTTCTATGTTCTTTTTTCACTAGCTACTATTTTTCCTTACTTTCCTTTATGGTTTTAACTAGGATAAAACTGTCTTTTATAACATAAATGTGTGTACTGTACTATGCTACACTATGCTATGCTAAGCTAAACTAAACTGTAGAATGCAATAGAATAGAATGTAATAATATTATATTGTATTGCATTGTACTGTATTGTATAATAATACAGTATAATATAATAATAATGTCATTTAGTATAGTATAATAATATAGTTTAGTATAGTACAGTACAATACGATACGATAAAATATAATTGAAATACAACATGTTATTAAAGGCATTGTTATTGAGGACATGAGGACTAGAAACTTTACCAAGAAAGCAGCCTCTTTGCAAAAAAGGAAGCTAAATAGTTCATTGGCTTCTTTGTTGCCTTGTTTTCCCCAGATAAAGAAATGCCAGCCAAACCTTCCTGCAATGCTGGCTCAGATGGTGGATTTCTTGAAGAGCAGCAACGCATCCCATCGAGAGGCAGCATCCCTCTTAATTGGTAATCACAACTCCAAACTCTGGAAGAAGGGGATGGAAAACCAAGACGGACAGGCGGCCTAATGCCAGACAGGCTGACCATTAGAATCACAAAGGGCAGAATTCAGCAAGACTGCACCCAATGGGAAGCTGCTCTGAGACCGGGGGGCTACAGAAGGGGAACTGACCCAATGGGCAGAGGATACTCAGCTGGCAGGAAGAGCCAACACCCTAGAACCGTGTGGGGAAACCTAGGGCATGCGTGCCGGAAGTGGCACGCGGAGCCATTTCTCCCGCCACGCGAGCCGTCACCGAACTTACCTGCTCCTGCGCATGCGTGCAGTTTGGCTCTCTCGTGCGCATGCGTAGGTGGTTCTGCATGCACACGAGACAGCCAGCGTGCAGCGTGCGCATGAGCAGACGGGGCGGTTTCATGCACGCCAGGGAGGGGAGGGGCACGCGACTGCAATCCTTGGTTGCATCAAGAGAGGCATAGAATGAAAATCATGGGACATATTCCTCCCGTTTCATAAAGCCTTAGGAAGGCCACACCTGGAATGCTGCTCCCAGTTTTGGTCCCCACATTAGAAAAAAGATGTTGAGACTTTGGAAAAGGTGCAAAGAAGGGCAGCCAGGATGACTAAAGGCTCAAACGTCTGAAGAAGGGTTGCAGGATTTGGATATGGCCATTCTAGAGAAAAGAAGGGCGAGGGGGGACACGATAGCAGTGTGCCAGTATCTGAGGGTCGGCCACAAAGAAGAGGGAGTCAAGCTATTCTCCAAAGCACCAAAGGCAAGAGAAGAAGCCATGGATGGAAAGTAATTGAGGAGAGAAATCTCTTGGAGTTAAGAAGAGTTAACCAGTGGAACAACTTGCCTTCAGAAGTGATGGGTGCTCCATCACTGGAAGCTCTTAAGAAAAGACTGGACAGCTACTTGTCTGAAATGTTATATGCTTGAACAAGGGGGTGGACTAGAAGACCTCCGAGGTCCCTTGCAGCTCTATTCCGATGATTGGATTGACTGATTGAAAGATTGGAAGACTGCTATCATATCCCCCCTAGTCCTTCCTTTCACTAGACTGAAAAGACCCAATTCCTGGAACCATCCTGGGAAGTCCCAAAGCGACTGTTCCAAGGAGAAAGAGATGGTGGTTTTTGTCTTTACTCCAAGCAGACTCTGCTAACTCCGCCCACTTTCTCCTCTGATGTCTCTAGGCGGCTGCGCTCAGTACATGAAAGCAGATGTTGTCACTTCCAAACAAGTCGAAGAAGTTTACCTTGGTGAGTTGAAAAGGTTGTTCGCTTGAAGCGAGGACTTTTTCTCCAGAAGCTCTGGAGCTGAGAAGGGTTGGTTCTCAAGGGCGTTCCCGGAAATCATATCTTGTTTTCTGGATTCCTTTCAGGTCTCCGGGATCTCCAAGGAGATTGCGAAGCCTCGGTGGCTCGGAGTGCAGCTGACTGTATGGAAAAAGTCTTTCGACAGTGCGGCCATCGCATCAACCCGGACCTTATCAGCAGTCAGCTGCTCTCCAAAGTCATCGAGAGCATATTCTCGGAGACCAAGGGTTGACATCGCCTTCCCTCCCTCCCTCCCCTCCCCTCCCCTCCCCTCCCTAACCCTAACCCAGTGGTTCTCAACCTTCCTAGTGCCAGGACCGTTTCATACAGTTCCTCATGTTGTGGTGACCCCCACTGGATGCCTTTCTCCAAAGCGGCACAGTCTTCGGTAGTTGGCCCTCCTCTCCCCCGCAGCACACACAGACGTTGGTCGCGGCTCCCTTTTCTCGGCGCTGCTGCCCCCTGGTCTGTCTCCATGGTGGGGAGCAGGGGTGAAATCCAGCAGGTTCTGACAGGTTCTGGAGAACCGGTAGCAGAAATTTTGAGTAGTTTGGAAAACCGGCAAATAGCACCTCTGGCTGGCCTCAGGGTGGAGTGAGAATGGGGATTTTGCAGTATCCTTCCCCTGGCATGCCCACCAAGCCACACCACGCCCACCAAGCCACGCCCACAGAACTGGTAGTAAAAAAATTTGGATTTCACCCCTGATGCAATCTCTCATGCTTCAGGCCAAAAACTGCCTACTGACTTATTCAGCAAAGAGATGATTTAATACATTTCCTTTGCAGAATTTCCTCCAAAATTTCCAAGTAAGATTGTTAGCAGAGAAAGAAGACCAAATCAAAATGATACCAGCTGCTCGGACAGTCTTTCCTCCTTTTTTCTGACTGGCATATTTGCTAAAATGATATAATTGCATGCATCTTTAGCAAGCAGCCAGAGAAACAGCCCTTTCTCATTCATTCTTATTTATTTGATCAAGCTCATATTCAGCTCCTTTGTTTAAAGTGTGCGGAGGAAATAATCAGCAGATTTCTTGAAATTCAAGAATGCTTTTGTTCTTCCTATTTTGTTCCTCAAGAAGTGCTGATCTTCCCAATTTTTGTTCTTATATTCAAGAGCTATTAAATGAAGTGTGGTAAGCAGCAAAGCATTGTATGGTGTAAGGAGACAGAAGGAAGGAGGAAGAAAGGGAGGAAGGTATGGATAGAGGATGCTTTTCTGTGATGTTCCAACGAGAATAAGAGGTCTGCAAGCCAGATCCTGAAACTCAAATACTTTGGCCCCCTAATGAGAAGGAATAACTCACTGGAGAAGAACCTAAAGCTGGGAACGATTAAGGGCAAAAGAAGAAGGGGACAACAGAGAATGAAGTGGCTGGATGGAGTCACTGAAGCAGTAGGCATGAGCTTAAATGGACTCCGGAGGATGGCAGAGAACAGGAAGGCCTGGAGGAACATTGTCCTTGGGGTTGCGATGGGTCGGACACGAGTTCACAACTAACAACAACTTCCATGACTCATTTTATGTAGTCTCCACATCCTCCCCAGGTTACATCACTAAAACTGGAAGTATGTTTTCTTCATGCACCTATAAAAGTCTTCCCTGCATTTCCCCCCATCAAACAGGAAAATGGGCTGAAAATTGCATCTCTCTCCCTTTAGTACAGCGGTCCCCAATCTTTCCAGATTTATGGACTGGTGGGTGGGGTAGGGATGGTTCTGTGTGAGTGGTGGGTGAGCGTGCACAAGCAGTTCTATTTGCACAGGTGGCAGCATATGCACCTGCCACTTGTGCAAATGGAGCTTTGCGTGAATGCATGCTCTCCTGCTGCTCATGCAAGTGGAGCTGCGCACACCCGTGTTCCCTTGCTGCTTCCATGGCTCGGTTCCAAATGGGCTGCATCCTAGTACTGTGCCACAGCTCAGCTCATGGCACAATTGCCCTCCCTTGGAAGCTAAAAATCATTATCATTGAAAAAAATCACCCATCAGTCAATTACAAAGGCAGTTTTATTTGGAACAGCTTACATCCTGTGACACTATCAAGCAACACTTTACTTTGGGAAGGACTCAGTAGGTGGATGACAATGCCAAATCCAGTCTAAACATTGGCTGACTGTGCAACCAACCATAATGATAATAATATATTTTTCTAGCTCCCAGCTATTGAAAAGTTCCTTGCCTCAAAATAGAAAGCTGAAACACTTTATTGCTGCTCTTTTATCTTCTTAGGCCAGATATTGACAATGTGGTTGTATTCAGAAAAAAAGTAATACAATTGCATTTTATTTTCTTTCCAGGATATCTGCCTGTATGTTTAATTCAGGTAGCTAGAAATTTTGCTTAAGGGGAGAAGAGAGAGAGAGAGAGAGAGAGAGGGAGGAAGGTCATTTTTCTTAGCTTTCCATTTGTATAGCCAGTGCATCTCTGAATACAACTTACAATACATTAATGCTTATTTATTGTACACATGCATTTATATTACTCCGTTCAACATTGAGAGGATTCTGGTTTGGTGCACAAAAGATGGGGTGCTGAGACATTTGATGCTTTTATTCCCAGGGGCTCTAATTATGAAGGTCATAGGAAATGGCTGATCTTGAAAAATAATTGGTAGGCAATGGCATCTACAACAATTTGGAATGATGTGAAGTGACATGATTCATCACTTTCCCCCATGCCCCACTTAGGATGCCCATGTAAGCATAGGTAGCAGACTACCAAGAGACCCAAGGACTATAGGTTAAACTGGGAAATAACCCAGTTAAAAAAAATCCAAGAAAGTGGCAAGGGAAAGCACCTTTCATATTTATACCTACTGCCTAAGTAGCCTCATAAAACTAGCTGGGTACAAAAATTTTTTTTTAAAAAAATATTTCTTATTACTAATATTACTAATTACTAATTCTTAGGAGAAAGGAGGACCAGTTTCTATTTTCTGCTTGATGCATACCAGTTTTCCTCTGCCTATTCCTCTTCATAGTCAGAGCCAGTTTTGACCTGATGAAGGAGATGAACTGGAGACTGGAGTTAAGCATGTCCAGTTTGGAAATTACACAGTCACAAGAGGCCGAAGTCCAGCCTCTGGTAAATTCTGCCAACTTTTATTTAGCGCCAATCTAGCTTGGACTGTTAGTTGCACAGATACTTGTGTATAGGCGGCAAGAATAAACTTTTAGTTCTTTGAACTCAATTCCTGTTCCTACTTATTTGTGCCTAACACCTATAGCGTTTTTTTCCTGCACATTTTTTCTCTGACTCCTGTAAAACATGTCTAAGGCATTTATGATTTGTCTTAATTTTTAGACTTTAGCAATTGTTTCTATTGCATTTTCTCAATTTCCAGTAGGGCGTTGAGTTCACAATTCGGCTGAGATCCACTACTGTCCTGCCCTTTCTCAGCTGGCCTTACATCACCTAATTAATGTCAAGAGATCCTGTTTCTGGTCATCCATAAATGCTGTGATTGGAGTGACCAATATGGTCTGACCACAAAGGTCATTCAGAGTTGAAAATGTTGATTGCTAACTCTAATTTCTCCCCTCTTTGTCTTCCCTTGACCATGACATTTTATATAAATGCTGTCTGTCTCTGATCATTTGGTGAAATTTTGATTCAACTACTTATCTATTTTTAGGGTAAGGAAATATGTTCATTTTATTCATTTTTTCCAACAAGGTGTGATATTAAATGAGCAAAAGGAATGATTTTAACATTCTACTGGAGGATTTTTTTAAAACCCAGTGTAATTCAGCATTAGTATAATTGCTAGAATGATAATCTTTTTATATTGGCATATTTCTTCCATCAATAATAATCATAAAGTTCCATTTCCTGCTTTTATCATATGAGGAATAGGGTAGCTGATGCCTGGGACCACTGATTCAACAAACTCTATTGGACTACCCTATGATTTTAATATTCCTGCAAAGTTATCATTCTTTTACCACCCTTATTATACAATGAACTCTGTGAAAGGAGCCTCCAGCAGTGTCTGCTGAGAAGGTCTAAGGCTTCCTGCTGCTGTTAGTTATTGGCTTGCAACTTAAAGCCAACTTGTCCCTCTCCTACTTTTCCTAAAATGACTTTTGAGAGTCACAATAAATAGGTAAATGAGTGCATTCAAATGATTGGAGCCAAAGATAACTACATTTGTATAAGTTCTATGCTTCTGACTGCTCTGAATGCATCTCAGATCACATTTTAAGGCTATTGATATATCAGAAAGCATCACAGTGGGATCTGCATACATACACACCATTCTGGTTCATGTATAAGAGAGATTCGGTTTGGTCTAATGGTGAGGTACTGGGCTAGAAGGCTGTGAGCTTTAGTCTTGCCTTAGGCATGAAAGCCAGCCTGGTGATTTTGGGCCAGTCACTCACTCTCTCAGCCCAACCCATCCCACAGGTTGTTGTGGGGAAAATAGGAGGAGAAAGGAGTATATGGTTTGTTCAATGCCTTGAATTAGTTATTTAAAAAAGTAATTGCAGGATAAAAATCTAATAAATAAATAAGTGGAACTTGGAAGCCTTCCCATTCGTTATTCTTGGAGAATCTCCACAGTAACATATACACAACAGGCAAATAAATCATTTCTTGAAAACACACACACACACACACACACACAGAGAGAGAGAGACACACACACACACACGTATAAATCCATGAGACATTTTAAATGATTTCTTTGACCAGTAGATAAACACTCATTTCAGGATCCCCAGAAGGCAGGAATTCAATCAGGGGAGCTTAATGCAGAGTATGAAGTGAGCTGGTGCAAGGTATACAGAAATACATCCAGTTGATTAAATAGATCTAGGGAGATTCTAGGAACAAAGTTTATAAGAAGGATTTGGGAAGTTGATGAAGTTGGGATATATGTATATTCATAAAAGAAGAAAAATAAAGTAGGATTTCTCAATGTGGACATGCTTTAGATTGGTGTCACTCTTGCATTTTTTTTGGTATTTTGGTATTTTTACTTTTGTACTTTTAAATTCTAAAAGGTGCTTTAATAAGCCCTGGTGGTGCAGTGGTTAGAATGCAGTATTGCGGGCAAACTCTGCCCATAGCCAGGCGTTCAATCCTGAGGGGGCTCAAGGTTGACTCAGCCTTCCATCCTTTTGAGGTCAGTAAAAATGAGGACCCAGATTGTTGGGGGCAATATGATGACTCTTTAAACTGCTCAGAGAGTGCTGTAAAGCACTATGTGGCAGTATATAAGTCTAAATGCTATTGATATTACTATTGATTGCTTTAAAACAGAAATATGGGCCAAATTTAGGAATCCATAATAGCCGGCAGCGCACAAAGGCTCATCTTAAAAAAAATTCAGCCAGGTTGGTCCTTGATTATTCTTGAATGGGTGCTACTGAGAAATCCTAGGGCTGTAAAGATGACGAGGATGATGATGACGAGGATGATGATGATAATATCCATTTAGTCATAATCGACTCTTGGTGATTCTATGGGTCATATCTCTCCACATCTTCCTAAGCTGTATACATAATAAGAAGTCAAATCAAACCAAACAAAATCTCCAAAGAGACCAAAATAAGAGCTGTAGTAAGATTTAATTTATGAGTAAACAAACCCAAGATTGAACAGGAAGATAATAATAAAATTGAAAACTCTTTTATATACAATGTCTTATAAAAACAGTATCAAAATAATGCAATAGTTAGATTATGAATATGTGTTAAATTCAAATAACACTATTTTGGTGGTTGCACAAGAACTTTACTGAATAGAATTTATATCTAATAAACTTTATACAGGGATATTGGCCTTCTCAAAAATTTGTGGTGCTATATATTAACTGTTGCATTGAGTCAGAATTTTAATTTTGCTCTTGACTAGTTCCAAGAACACCATCTCCCAATGTTGCTAAAAGAACCTTGTCTCAAAATTCAAAAAGCAGCCCTCTGTGTGTTCCTTCCAGCTGAGTAGCTTCTGAAATATTGATGATAAATTTTGAAAATGGAGGCTGTGCATTTATATTTTTCATGATTGCAGCAGAAGATTTAAAGGATCTGTCAGAAAAAAAGAATCTTTTTAATAAGCGATATTTCTGTTCTAAATGCATTTTTTTTGTTTTTCATTTCATGTACAGATGAAGAATTCATATAATTCTGAGCTTCAGTATATTATTACCGGTAGTTTTAGGTAAATTTATTTATTTTCCTAAGCATAGAGTTATATAATAAGTAAACATGCATTAATAGGGTTTTTTAAAACAAAAAAATGCTCTGATTGAGCAGGTTTTGTTGCATCTTTATGGAATTATGTAACCAGCTTTTGGAAGCTTTCTTATATTATATTACTACCTTTAAAAACAGTAAACTTTTTCTCTCCATTTAACAATAGATATTGATTGATCAATTTGACATTGTGGTTATTTATTTTGATTTTGCTTAACATTCTTTATATGTACCTCTTATTGTATATGAAATTCATGGATAAGAATTTGTTACCAAAGCAAATTTTCTGTAAGACTTCTCTAAGACTTAACAGAAGATTAAGAACTTCTGTGCATGCCCAAGATGGCGGTTCCCCGTTGATCACGGATGGTGGGGGGTTGAATTTTTGGCATTTTTTGGGTGTCAGGGGGCCAGTTGACCACCTAATGGCCCCCACCCAGCTAGCCGAGGACCTGCTGATCTGGATGAGCTCTCCCTTGGGAGGATGAGCTCTGAAATGGCCTTACTTGAGGACGGAGTAAACAGACCATCCGAGTGTCACTGGGAGGGCGTCGGTGGCCTTAGTTGTGGTGGCCTGGCTGTGGCGGCACTGGCGGCATTGGCAGTGTTGGTGATGGCGGCAGCGGTGGCAGCGGCGGCGGTGGTATCAGCAGCATCTAGGTGGTGGCATTGGTGGCATTGCCGACAGTGGTGGTTCTGGTGGTGGCAGCGGTGGCAGCGGTGTTGGTGGCGGCAATGGTGGCAGCAGTGGCGGCCAAGGGATGCTTGGCTCAGTTTTTTACTGAGCTGGCCCCTATACCGACTAGGAGGTCTCCCCAAAGTTCTGGGGGAGGCTGGAGTGGTGAGTTGCACCATGGAGAAGATCTGGGGGCTGTTTGATGATTGCTAGAGGGGGATTAACAGTTATTCCATCTTTGTCTCCCCCTCGTTGCTCCTCCCCCCCCCCGGGCCTTTTGGCCTTATCATGGCTGCTCACCCCATGAATGCCTGCCTATGGAGCATGGCTGGATGATCTTCGCCGGTCGCTGATGTCTGCTTGCCCAACATCATCACCCTCTCCGTTTTGGTTTTTATCGCTGCTTTGACCTCGTTATTGCTCCTGTCTTCTGTGTTACATCTGTGCCTCCCTTTCCATCTCCATCTACTGGTCCTCGCAGCTATCAGGAGGGATTACAGTCTGGTGGCTCAGACACTGAGAGTCCTGGATTTTTACTACTGCTCCATCGCTGGGGGACAGACCATCACTTCCCATCGCCGACGTTACTGTCGACCGGTCGCTGTGAGAGGGCGGCTGTGGATACTTTTATCCCCCTGGTTGAATCGTTGTAGTTTACAAGACTTTCCCACCACCATGAGAGGGCGGTGGAGTCCCAGACTGCCTATGTCCACCAGGCTGTGTCAAATCAGCTGAGCTGAGGAGAGATTTTAATATGTTTTTAGATGTTTTAATCTGGTTTTAACTGTTACTTTTAAATTGTTTATTGTATATTTTAAATTTTTGTTAGCCACCCTGAGTCTTTCGGGAGAAGGGCAGCATATAAATTTTAATAATAAATAAATAAATCAATAACAGTGACAAAAATTGGTGGAGGCTTCTTCTAATACTGATCTACAATTTATGTAAGTCACAGATGGACAACGACAATTCCTTAGCTTTACTGTGATTATACTGTATCTCTATGAATTGGATTCACTGCTGGCTTGTAAACCATTCAACTGATGATTGTGAAGGACAGGAATGCCTGTCCCAGGCTACCAGGAAGGCAACCTCCATCCATTTGGGGGTGGGTGGACATGCATTCAAAGTAGGGTTTTCTCCCTTGTACCAGTTCAGGTGGAGCTATCTGGTTTGTCTTCTTTGCTTCCATCCACAGTTTGCAAAAATCAAACCCTCCATTACAATTAGCTACTGTGTATTATGGCTGGAATTCTCTTGCCCTCCCAGTTGCCAAATTCTGCTCCCCATGTCATTATTTATACGTCCATCCACCAATGGAACAGAGAAAAGTTGGACTTTAAAAACAAACAAACAACGAAACAGGTTTGTTCATGGAACATTGATGGCTGCCCCCTTCTCATATTGTAACTATGTCAAATTGATAAGGGTTCTGCCACTTTCCCCTATTAAGTCCAAAATTAGGGATTAAAAGAAACTGATGTTTCTTTTTCATCCTCTTTTTTACCAGCTAGGATAGGTAAACAATAAAGGGCTTCATCAGTCAGAGGCTGTGGCAAACGTCGTTTGAATGGAACATCGAGTGATCAACCTAGTCAAAGCTGAGAAAGCATTTGCAATCTATCTCAAAAACTGTATGATGAAGAAGAATTTTCATCAACAATTCATTTGGCTTTCACCACACCAGAGCGAGATACTGGATGGGATGTCAGGAGATCCAATTGTGGCTTCCTTACTCTTCAAGGTTGGGAAGAATAGCTTATTATGCAAACTACAGAAATAAAATTCAAGCCAAATGTTAGAGATGAGAAACTAGCTAAAATAAGAGCATGTTCTTAAGAACAAGAACACAACAGAGAAAAATATTAAATTCTTCACTTAACTAAAATCAAGTGCAGAGATAAATGATGGGGAGACTTGGCTTGCTAGCAGAACGTGTAAAAGAACTTGGTGATTGCAAACTGATATGAAATGGCAGCATGATGTAGCTGTTAAAAGGGCGAACTCTTAGCTCTGATTGCTGGCTGGGCCCACTCTCTCACCCCTGTTCTATGCTATCCATTTATAACTTACTTTCTGACTTGTTGTCTGGCCCAGCTGCATTCCGCGCTGCCCCTGCTGTTCTCATTGGAGCTGCCTGAGCTGATTAGGAGCCTGTTTGAAGCTCCATTTCTCTCCCAAAGAGGCACGTGCGAGCATAGCAAGCACGCATGCGAGCACGCTCACAACCAGTGAACCAGAGGTGGGTTTCAGCAGATTCTGACCAGTTCTGGACAACCGGTAATGGAAGTTTGGAGTAGTTTGGAGAACTGGTAAATACCACCTATGACTGGCCCTACCCCCATCTATTCTCTGCCTCCTGAGTCCCAGCTGATCGGGAGGAAATGGGGATTTTGCAGTAACCTTCCC
>JANHFM010003402.1:424517-438035 GCA_032468115.1 Grayia smithii | reverse complement strand
ATCAAGCCTTTTTACTGGTGATTTAAATCATGATTTAAATCGTGATTTAAATCGACTTGATTTAAATCAAATCCACCATGGGTAGGGGCCCTTTCTTTTTTGCACAGAATGAAAAAAATCATTTTGGAATTTACGGGGTGGGAGGCATGATTGTGCTTAATTTATTCATAAATTAATTTATGGGGTGGGGGGCATGATTGTGCTTAATTTATGTATAAATAGATAAACCCAAAAGCTTTATCTATCTTTTTTACATTAAAAATCTGCACCATTTCCTGGAATGATGTATTTAATTATTGAAATAAATACTGATCAGAAGAAAGCTATGTGTGATGATCCAATCCTGACATCTAGACTTCCTTCTCTTCTGATTCTTGCTTGATTTATTTGATGCTCTAGGATCAAGGCTTTCAAGATCAACATTTTAGAAGAGCGGAAGGAACAAATTTAGAAGAAGATTGCTTTATGTGGGGTCTTGCAAAGGGGTTAGACCAATTTCCAGAATTCCCAGCCAGCATTCCTGAACTTTGAATCCTGTTCAGCTACAGGTAATTCCCAGTCACAGAATCACAAAATTACAGAGTTGGAAAGCACCTCAGAAGTCATTTGGTTTAACCTCTTGCTCAGTGCAAGATGCAGCAAAACAGATTCCATGAAGTGCTAATCTAGCCAGCAAGTGCAAGCTTAATTCTATTGGTTTTTAATTATCACGGAGGGCAAGTAAAATTGTTACATGACACAGTCAAAAGAAAAATAGTTATACAGATTCATTATATGGTATAGTATTAATAGTGTATGTGAATGCAAGCAGACCTAATCAGTCATAAACTGAAGATTTTAAAAGGGTTCAGTTAATCAAAATGAGTTAATTTATCATATTGTTGCTTTTGTTACTGATTTTTTAATGCAGAAAAGACATTTCTGTAATAATATTGGAAATGAATGGTGCTACTCTGCTTGTCACAGTTTGATAGGAGATGGTGAAATAAAAGTTAAAGCTTTGAGAGGAAGAATTAAATCTGTTTTCACTTATTATTTGGATTTCCCACTTAGTTCAAGGGTGTCAAACTGCAGCCCGTGGACCAGATGCGTCACACACAGGCCACGCCTACCCCAGCTCCGTGAATGAGGAAAACATAATGAAACATCATGGCAACATTACGCAGTGAGTTCGATGGCAATGTGATGCAGCAAGTTTGACACCTGTGACTTAGTTCTATATTTTTGAAAAGAGAAAGAGAGATACTACCACGCTCCACTCAGTGCTAATGTTCATGTAGTCATAGAACCTATTTTAATGATTTTAAAAATCAACACATCTGGAAAAATCAACACATCTGGAAAACATCAGAGTGTGGATGGCTGATGAACTATATAGCTAGCTATTTAAAAGAACGTTGTCAATACTGGTTTATATTTTTCTTTTGCATTAATTCAACCACATTTATTAATTTAGTTTTAGAAATAACCACACAGGAATGTGTAAAATACATCCTTTATTCCTAGGTGTTATTGTGCTTTTGTCTCTGCTGTTCTGTATTTGTCAAGTTCTAGAAACCTGTAATCTTGAAAGTGGGAGAGGACACAGTGTTTCGGCATGGACAGGAAGGAACCAAGCTAGATTTGTCATATAAACCAAGAATCCTGCCAAATGATATCCCTGTCTCCCCCATTGAGTTTGGCTTTGCCAAAGAGTTCATGAGAATGTTTTATGATTCCAAAGCAGACAAGCTGGGAAAGACCTTGTAATTATTCAACAGACTGTCTGGCAGGTGGGAGAGCAAAGCATCTTATAACTAGTATGTTCTAACTCACTCAACTTGTTTCTGAGTGGGCTGGGTCCAGGTGTTTTCAGGACCAGGATAAGAGAATGGAATGATCTCTATTTCACGCCTTTAGGCTGTTTTGAATTGCTGCTTTGTTTCAGTTAATAAATGGGGAATAAGCCAAGCCTTAGGGCGTTACTTCTTTTGTAATTTTGAACAAACAGATTTAGAAACCTTAACTCACATAAATAAACAAGAGGAGTTTTCTGTTGTCTTTTTCTGGAGGTAATTTGTTTTTGGAAAGTAGTTCAGCATAAATATATGGTTGATGAACTGGCTTTTAAGGATGTGTAAATCAAGAACGTAGTGACCTGTCTTTCCCATGTCTTCCACTCTCCAAATACAGTCAATTCTATTTGGTCCACACAAACACCCAAAACTGTAATGTGATTTATTTGGTTTTGTCTTAACATGCCTTGTGTGATCACAGGCACTGCTGTTTGCATACCTGGTTAAAGGCTCTTTATAGTGTAAACTAGCCAACTGTTGTTTATTTAATAAAATCAGTTTAAAAGATCCATAGTTTAGTGTGATGTCTGAAATCAGTGTAAGACCCCGATTCTTAGGCAGGAGGAAAGGAGAAGTTGAAGTCTAACACTATTAAATGATTCTGCATTTAGGAATATATACTGAACTCAGTCTGAAAATGAAGGGACTGGCAGCTTAGACCACATGGTTCTATTACAGTGATAGAATTTTTTGTTTTATAGCCAGGGAATAAGTAAACTGTGTGTGCAAAACTTCCAGTAAGACTCACACATTTGTCTCCTTATCTCTCCCTTGCCCCATAGAAATAGAAACAGAATTGAAAATTCTTGATCACCCACCCTTATACTTCCATCCTGTCACTATCATGGTGCCCAGAACTATCAGATGCCCCCAAACACAGAAAAGCCTCTGACTGCAAAAGCATTGCTTGCCGTGGATCTGAACCAAGTTGAGGAGACCAACAGCTTATGGCTGCTACTGCAGATCAGAAACCTTGAGAAAGTTTTGCTACTTACGTTAGCAATAGTGGAGACGAAGAGCATGATGACAGTGGCAATATGAACCACAAAAATTCCAGCCAGTAGTACCAACATCTTGGCTCTTCACTTCAGGAATGATCTCAGATGCAGAGAAATCTTTGGGAGAGAAACAGATCTAGGTTAATCTAAAAAGCAAATACTGAATGTAAGAGCATGGTTCAATATTAGTTCTATGCAGGCAACAAAGGACATATTTTTAAAAATCTGATCAGTGACAAAATGCAGTAAGTTGGATCTGCAAACACAGGTTGACTTACAACCACTGTCAACTTACATACACAATTGAGCCCAAAATTTCTGTTGTTAAATGAGACATTTGTTAAGTGAGTTTTGCTCAATTTTTTGCCGTGGTTTCACATTTCTTGCCATGGTTGTTAAATGAATCTCTGCAGCTGATAAGTTAATAACCCAGTTGTTAAGTGAATCTGGCTTCCCTATTGACTTTGCTTCTCAGAAGGTCACAAAAGGTGGTCGCATGACCTTGGACACAGCAGCGGTCATAAATAGAAGTCAGTTGCCAAGCATCTGAATTTTGATCACATGATCATGGGGAAGGTGCAAAGGTTGTAACTGTGAAAAATGGTCATAAGTGACATTTTTCAATGCCGTAGTAACTTTGAATGGTCACTAAATGAACTGTTGTAAATCAAGGACTATCTGCAGTAGAAAATCTTCAGCTTAATTATTTTGAGATGTTAGTGAAACACTGAGTAAAAGTCATACATATTTGAAAAAGGAGCCTAAATAAATAAATAAATCTATGAAAATGTATAGGTGTGTAAACCTTTATTACATTCACTTCAGTTTAAATCCTATTTCTTTACTATTTACTACATTTTATCCCATTCTTTAAAGCAGAGATGGAAAACATGTGTTCCCATGAGACCCTGTTCTAATTTCAGATCTCACCCAGTTTTCAAACTTTGCCCTGCCTCATTGGCTTTGCATTTGCCTTGCTCCCTCTAAATTAACCTTGGCAACATTAGGACTTCATCTCCCAGAATTCTCCAGCCAGCATACTGGCATGCTGGCAACCAAGGTAACACAGGCATAAACAAGGAAAAGTACCACAAGTAGTACTCTTACCTTGAGGTAAGGTGGGACAGCCTATAAAATTTCTAAATAAAGAAATAAAAAACAAACTTGGGAGAATACTCAAAAGTGCTCATCCACCAGCTTTTATTTTCATTACTATACTGCAAACTCAACAAAGGATTTTCTCTCCTCTTTAGTGGTTGGGGCTTTTTTCCTGGTCTAGTTCTTTATTCCAGGCACATACTATATTTCCAGGGTCTTTGGAGAAAGCAAAAAAGTTATTGCTTAATCAGTTTAAAAGCTATGATCCTCACTATAGGGACAATGACCTGTCAATCTGGATATGCAGGTTCAGTAGTCTATGATACACAAGCATACCAAATAATAATTTGCAAGCAAAAAATATTGGTTTATGCATGATATAAGGTCTATCAATATTAGATGGCTAATATTAAGCAGAGTTGCACGAAAGCCAAGTCATAAGTGTCTTTTGAATGTATTGAGAATAGTACCTAAAGGACTTTAAAAGTTTTTCCAAATTGCAACTATTAAAATGATAAAAGGGAAATATTTGCTGCATGAGCTATGTGTAAGTTATGCATTACAAATTATCGTATCATTGCTTAAGACTTGCTTAAGATAGGCAGCCATGTAAATAAAAAGAAATAAATTAAATTATATATTAACTGCACTTAATTTTAATTAAATATAAATTCCAATTAAAATTATGGTTTGCCCTGATTTCAGCTACATTTTTTTTTTGCAGTGCAGTTCCAAGCACACTGTTCAAAGACCCAGGGCAACCTTGCCAGAAAAAAGATTGCACACCTCTGATGTGATTTGTTCTGTTTATCCCATCTAAATACTTCATTTTCCATCTACGTTCATATAATCTTTTTGTATCTCTATACATAAAGTAGGAATAAGAAAAGATCTATGGTTTTGCTCTGAGCAAAACAATGCTAATAAGACAGCTACCATCTTTCATTTCAGTAATGACCCGATCTTCCAAAAAACCCAGCCGTGTAAGCTGAATGAGAATTAATGTCAATCATGAAGTGGGTTGTTGGCATTTGCTGATGGATTTTATTGATATATATATAGTATATTCATCTCATTATGAAACTCTCAAAATTACAGTTAACAAAGTATTGTGCTTGGGATCACATCCCACAGAATAATGGGTGAAATCAAGGCAAACTTCAAGGAAGATAGGAAATGTGGCATGATATTGCAACATTAGAATAAGTGGGATTATTCTGGAAGCAGGATTCTCTTCCCACCACTACCCTTAGTTCCATGAATTCCATTTGTGATGGCAATATCTTCATACCTATATGCTTCCATAAACATCCCCAGGTGCTTTTGACCCTAACTCCCTTGACTCCTTGTCAACACAACTAAATGAGAAATGGAGTTTTTAGGACTATTGGATATCTCCATCTTAACAAGTATTGTAAGTTTTTGTTTGAATTTCCCACAGCTAGGATAAACTGTTCTTCCCGATTTTACTTAAGTGATAGAAATATATCTTGTCCTGTTTTTTTTTAATCAGTTCAGCAAGACAAAAACCTACTAGAATATCTTACCAATGGGAAATACCTAAAGAAAAAATAATTTGGACTTCAAAAGGCAAAGTATTCCACAGAACCGATGGCCAGTTCCATGAAGGCCTTCACTCTTGTTGTAAACTCAGCATTCTCCATGTATTCTTCAGAAAGACTCAAGGTGAAATAGAAATTGGTTTCATATATCAGAACAACCTGAGGGCTTTAAAGGCAACAAACTGGCAGCCAATGCATGGTAGTTGCAACATGATCCTGGTTTTTTTAAAAAGGTGCCTATTACGACCCTTGCTATCCATTAGAATATGCTTATCTGTGAGTATGTGACTACTCTAGCAAGCAGTCTCCCCACGTACAGCCTGCATTGGTTATTTCCAGATGGCAAGCTTATTGTACAAGAGTATGACTGGCATCTGCATGAGAACATGCTAGGCTACCATCAGACTGGATGCAGTGACATTTAGGAAGACCTGTTGTTGGAGAAGAGGGATCAATGATGTTACTGTGGAGTTTTCTGCATAAGAACAATCCAGACTTTGTAATGTGGGATCCACCCAATTCTTTTTAATACAATAAGTCTGTCTCAGTACATTTCTGAAGAAAGCTGTCATTTATTTGTAATTAAGTTGATTCATGTTCCCATTCTTTCCTGACTGAACAACTAGTGATTATCTGTGGGATTTCTTAATGGTGCTGCAGTGTGTTTTTGTTAGGAAGTGGAAAAAGCTCAACATCTTAATCATCTGCAGCAATATAGAAGCAAATGCTAAATCCTGCACTACAATGTTGGAATCTCGGGTCTCGTGACTTTTTTTTTTTTAATAAGGGGGTACCTATACATATGCTTCCTGTTCCCAAGATACTACATTGGCACTTTTTTCATCTCTGACAATGTTTAACTTTAGGTCTACCTCACATCTTTGCCACACCAACAAATAGAGAATCACCAGATATATCATCATATTACCCCTAGAACAGTGACGGTGAATCTTTTCGGCACTGAGTGCCCAAACCGGAAAGCGTGTGCATGGGCGTGCATGTGTGTGAGAGCCGGAAACCCGAAGATCAGCTGGCTGGTGCACATGTGCGAGCCGGCCAGTTGGTCTTCAGTTTCCATCACATGAATGCACGCCAGCCAGCTGGTTTTCACATGCGCCAGAGCATCAGAAATCTGAAGACCAGCTGGCTGGTGCATGCATGCCTGTTTTTTGGCTGAGTTTTTTTGGCTGTTTTCAGCCATTGTTCAAGCAAATTTTTTTTTTTGTTTTCTGGGCTGTTTTTGGCCCTGAAAACAGCCCAAAAAATGGCCCCTTAAATGGCCTGAAAAACGACCTGTTTTTTGGCTGTTTTTCGGGCCGTTTTTCAGTGCTCCAGTGCCTGTGAAGACCAGCTGGCAAGAGCGCATGCCCACAGAGAGGGCTCTGTGTGCCACCTTTGGCACGCGTGCCACAGGTTTGCCATCACGGCCCTAGAATGAAATAAACTCCATGCTATTTTATAGGATTGCAATTTAATAAGGAGCACTTAGAAGAATTTCTGTTTTAAGAAACAGCTGGGAGTGGCATGGCAGATTAGCAGTTTAGGCTGTTATGCAGCATTTCCTTCAGACTAAAAACAGCTGTAAATAAGAGGCTGGGACTGTGGAGACACTTGCAAAATAATCACTTTAGGGGTAAAGCAAATTTGCAACTGGATCTCATGAGCTACACACTGTGAAAAAAATGAACAGGAAAGTACAAATATCCATCTTGTTTATTCTTGATAAGTAACATGAATACAAAACAGGCAAGTGGAACTACATGATCATGGATATGCATTAATGTTAAAACTTTATAAGTGAGTATCATTGCGACAAAGAGATAAACAATGCATGACAGAGATTTAAAATAAATGTGCAATTTTAGGAAACAACTATTAGCTGCTCTTACCTCCTTTGTAACTCAGTAAGTAGAACTAAAGACTAGTTGTTGCTTCTATTTCTCTAAAAGCTGGGAGTCACAAATTCCTGTTGATCTATTCAGAGGTAGACAACTTGTTTTGCTTACCAAGGTTACAAATACAATTCCTGCTATCTCCTAGCAGGGCTGGGAAAAATTATTTTATGAAATCATGGAGCACTACCACCATTCATGGTAGAGAATGTTAGGCTAGATGTTTTTTGATATTAGGTTCCTGCTGCAAATCACTCAGAGTGACAAATAAATGCTAATATCCATTCCGATTTGTTAGTTATGCAGCTCTATGCGTTATTCAGAAATAAGTTCTGTTATTTCCAGTAGGGTTTATTCCTAGATACAGATGGTTAAGAAAGCAACTTTAATAAGTGGAGAAGAAAGCTGTATTAGTGCCATTTTTGTTGCCAGCAGGCATTGTGCCTGTGATCAGAAAGTTAGAAACAGAATAGCTGTGATGATAAAATATATAATAATGCAGATTTCCTTTAATAATGCATGTCATGGAAACCATAATCATAGAAATTTATAGAATCACATGTGTTACTCATTTTTCTACCATCCCCATTTGCTTTTCTTCATATAATTGCAGGCCTGCATGCATGAGAGAACAGTTTTTAAAATTTATTTGACCTGTTTTGGAAGAAGATATTATTTTTACTAGTCTATCCAATTTTACCATTTCTCCTCTAGCTGCCCTTCATCAAAATTAGTATCCAAACAGAACACTCAAGATTATAGAAGCAAGAGACAGAAATGACATATTTTGTGCTCTAATCCAGGTATTTTCTTCTGTGAATGTATTCTCAAAGCCTTTTTTTCCCCCCTAAATCCCTTTCTGCTGAAATATACTGGTCTTGCATGTTGAACATTAGCTGTACTTCCAACCTGTATTTTCCTGCTATTGCTTTGGCCTTACAGCTCCATTACCTTTCTTTTCCCCAGTACAGTGTAATAAATGGGAAACGTACAGTGATGGTAGGAGATGACATAATAAACCTGCATTTTCATTTAATAACTTCAGGTAAAACTATTCCTTTTATAAATGCCCAGAAGCCAAAGCCATCCAACCAAGAGGTACTTATCCCAAAATAGTGATTTTTCAGGGCAAGGAAGTTGTTGATTTACTTAATTGGTAGTTCTATTCCTCAATAATTATGGCTTTAATCCATTCCTATTCTGTGAATTCCAACTGTGATATTAGTAGCGAAGGATCTATATTTAATTATGGAATGACAAGTTTAATGTAGCTTATGTTCTAGAGAACATTATATTCAGTATCGCAAACCACAAAGATTGATCCTGTGAAAACAAAATCATGAGCCTGTTGGCATTTTTCTTTTCTAAGAAATATTGCTAACAATTCCTACATGTATTCACTGAGAAGAACTCTTGAATAGACCCTATCCCTGGAAAAGGGAATATATGATGAGAAACACCTTTGCATTTTTTCTGTTATTTGTCCCTGTGATGCAAAACTTTCCTGTAACTATCTAGTTTGCCTTTATTTTTTGGAAAACATTTCTACCCTACCACTTCTGGTATATCTGACACAAAAGAGAGAATCAAGATGGCAACAGGCACACCTCATTGGAAAGATTATTCCAGAAGCCGTTGGCTACCATGACAAAGGTCAGTTCCGGGTAGCCGCTTGTTCAACTTCATCAAGGGAGGATATCAGGAGTATGAGGCTATTGCAATTGCTATGGCCTAGTCATCTGCTGATTAATTTTTGTAAACTTCAAGAATCACCAACTTAAACTTTTATATTTCAATGAGGAACTATACATTTATCCTACACATTGACTTACATTTGTCTATTTCCCATAAAGAGGGTTTGATAACATGCTTCAGGGAACACTTGGAAATGCAAGGTTTCTGAAATCCTAGTAAGTTTTGCATTTTCCATGCTCATATAGAAAGGGTAAACCGAAGAAAAAGGGATACATTATATTCTCTAGTACAGAAAAGAGATGCGTTGTCATTCTTTGATTTGCACAGCTACTAAACCAGTTATGAACAGAATTTAGATCAGGATTTATCAATAGATATGATTTGCAATAGTTGTATAAAGATATCATGCTCCCAGTTGCTTAACAATAGCAGAAACCAACCATTCTGCTTCATGCCTTAAATTTTACTGCTGACATGAATAAAGCTTGGAATAATCATTGGAATTTGCTGCAAGCTCCAGTAAATTCTGGTATTCAAAACAGTTTTTTGGACTCAGAATTCTTTTAATGTTAAGCATATGTTGTTTGTTCCAGGCTATGGTTGGATAGATTTTGGGGCTCCAGTACAAAGCAGATTCCATAATTTTGAAGTGTTTCCATCTCTGCCTTTAACTATATTTCTTCAATGTACGTTTCTTCAGTATAAGTTTGTGATGGAAAGTTTTGCTATCCTAATGAGTTCACCCTTTGATGGCCAGTTTGGAATTCCTCCGCTAAGATGATTTACCTTTGCTGATTACACACCTACTATTGCTATTAAAACAGTGTTTTTAAACTTGGCAACTTTAAGATGTGTGGACTTCAACTCCCAGCATGGTGGCTAGGGAATTCTGGGACTTCAAGTCAGTGGTGGGTTGCCCCCGGTTCGGTCCGGTTCGCGTGAATAGGTAGCGGTGACGCTGTGACGTCACCGAACCGGTTCGCAGCGTCCCGGACCCGGGCCCACCCGCGCGGCCCAACTCACCTTTTTTTAAAAAAATCGTCGGAATTAGCTCTCTGCGCATGCGCAGAGCGCTTTTTCGGCGATTTTTCATTAATTAAATTTTCTGCGCATGTGCGGTAGTGCGGTTTACGCGTGCGGGGCACGCTCGCTTTGCTCGCGCGCGCAAATTTCACACGCGCGCGTGCACGCACATGCACAAAGACAACCGGTAGCGAAGGTGGGTAGAACCCACCCCTGGCAGGCACCATGGCAGAAAAGGCCCACTGCCTGGGTCCAACTAAATGTAGCTGCCTAGCAGACAGGACTGTAGTATACCTCTTTTGCCAGATCTGATGGGATGAGCAGATGTGATCAGGGAGAAGCAGTCACTCAAATAACCTGGGCCCATGCCATAAAGGACTTTAAAGGTCAAAGCAGCACTTTTAACTGGATCCAGAAGCAAACTGGCAACCAATGCAGCCCGTGGACCAGAAATGTAACATTTGCCATTCTAGAGATATATATAACTGCCCACACCACTGCATTTTGCACCAGCTGAAGCTTCTGGATAGTTTTCAAGGGAAGCCCTCCGCAGCAACATTACAGTAGTCCCACTGAAAGGTGACTAGGGCATGAATGATCATAAGCAGAGCCTCCCAATCTGGGAATGGGTGCACAGTACAAGCTGCGCAAAGGCTCTCCCACTCATGACTGTCATCTGCTCTTTGAGCAGGAGTGTGAGTCTAGAAAGTCTCCCAGGTCTGTTGGGAAGTTCAATCCCATCAATCACCAAAGAAGGCATAGTCCTAAAAGTACTATGTCCCAAAACAAAGCCACAGTATTGCCAGGGTTCAATTGCAACTTCTTGTTCTTTATCTAGACCCTCACATGCTCCAGGCACTGCGATAAGATGTCCTCAGCTGATGATACCTCAACCTATGGTAATGGATGAGGTCACTCCATGGCCTCATGTAGATATTGAATAGGTAGAAACTGAATAGGAGTGGACAGAGCACCAAATTCTGCGGGGATCCCACAAAGTTAAGCTAAGCAAACAAAGCATTGAAAGAAAAGCACATAAGGGATTAATCTGCATTTCATTTATTCAACCCAATTTTCTGAATTGGCACAATATATTGAATAATAAACTAACAATACAAACTGACCCTTGCACAATAGGCTAGGCTAAAGTAAGTTAGCTTGTCTGTAATTAGGTACATTATCTAAATTGTTAAATTATTTTGTTTTAACATTTATACATAAAGTAGAATAAGATAGAGATCATTAAATAAAATCACCTAAACAGCTAGGCTGTAACAATTTTTCCCTGCGGCTGAATGAGTGCCACCCACACTTGAATCAACAATAAAATACACTGGCATGAAATTTGCTGCCCTATCCTTATCCTGCCTCTATTTCATCTGTTCTGACTCACTGACAAAGAAGCTATCCTAATTTTGCATGTGCAAAGTGATTAGTTGATTTCTCTGGTCCTCCCTCTTCTGCATTTCACCAGTTGGGGGAAAGAATCATCTGCCAATTACATTGCTGGAAAAAAAATATAAAAGGAAAAGCTGGCTGTATACTTCTATCTTTCATAATCTAGATTCCTTCATGGGCTCCTCCTCCACCACCAAATTTTGAACATAATATGTTGGAGTCAATAAACTGAATCCAACAAGGAAGGTAGACTACTAGAGTATTTTTATTTAAGATTTCTTTTCCCTTTCTCTTTTTTACATAGGCAACAAATTCTCCTCTATTCTGTTCTGGAGTTTATTTGGGAAGGGGTGGTCTCAGTCTATTGTTTCAACTTTGTGCTACAATTAAAGCACTTATACTTCTGCAAGGAGTCTATTATGAAATTCTGAGAAAAATAAATCACAGTGCTGCTCTATTTTTCAGGGAGACAACAGCAGATTGTCAGCAGATAAGCCTGACCAGAGGACTGAAAAAGGAAATGCCTAGCCATTACTGGTCACCGCTTTTAATTTGACAGTGCTTAAAAGAATTTGCATATCTTGACTCTGTCTCTGAATCCTGAAAGCTTAAGAAAACAATATTTTTATGGTGGTAGAACTAAGGACTCAACAGATGAATGTGTGGATGAAAAAAATGTTACTAAATCATGTTTTTACAGCCTCAAAGACAGGAAAACAGAACTATACTATCTTATCTGTCTGTAGATCTCCCAAAAGTCACCATTCCATCCGCTACTTTAATTGTTTTCATTCACCCTAGAAATGCTTTTTGAAGAACTAGTTCAAATTTGTAAGTTGTAGAATAAAAAGTATCGATAAAATACACTGCTCAAGCAAATTAATTAGAAGCAGCAAGTCTTTCTGCACAGGGCAGCAACTCAATAATAAGTACATTGTTTACCTCAATGTGATGGATTTGTTTGCAGAATAATTACTAAATCATTTACATGACCATTTTTGCAGTCTCTGGTATATAAAAAGGGCTACAGCACTGGTTACCTGTCTTTTGCAATTGTTTGGTTTTTCTCACAAATAGTTTTTTTGCTTGTAACTCATTGTCCAGTTCTGCAGAGTCTCGCTTCCTTTTTCCAGATGATTTTGACACTTTTTCTGATTGATGCTCACGTGGATTCAGATGCTCATCCTTTGACTGCTTCCTAGAACCCATTTTGTTCAACTGAAAAAAGCAATGTAAGAGGAGGAATCAGAAAACTAAGTATTTGATCTTTTTGAAGTCAAGTTTCTCTGCTACCACAAATTCTTATTTAAACTTTTTTTAGATTATATTTATATTCAGTATTTCTTCCACCTGGTATTCAAGGCTGCTTATGTGGCCTTCCAAAATACAGTTACATCATATTCAGGCCCTGGCCAACCCATGCCAATTTACATTCAACTTGTGGCAGTTTCTAAAGGTATTCCACAGAAAGCCTCTTATTTGCTACTTATTTCCAAATTGTTCTTGTTCTATACTAGAGGAAAAACTAGATAACTTTACATTAAGTCCCCCATCTAATAATGGTGCAGCTTTACATATATTAAAGCAGAGAAAGTAGAAGACATTTGCTTCAGTCTTATTACTCTGAATTACAAATGCAATTTTTACTTAAAAGTAAACCCTACTGTCTTTAATAGCCCTCATTTCTATCTAATCTCCAGCTTTACTATCTTAGCCTTTACTTCTACTTGTACTGTTTTTTTTCTTAAAGACTGAAAAGCAAACAATCAATTTAAAGCACAATTCTGCCTTGACAATCTACTAAAATTCAAACAGGCACCATCTAATTATCCTAGGCCAGATTCAGATGTATGCAAGTAAGGCGATATGGCTTGTACTCAGTCTTATAATTGCCATCTTTCCAGGGGTGAAATCCAGTAGGTTCTGGAGAACCGATAGTGGAAATTTTGAGTAGTTGGGAGAACTGGCAAATACCACCTCTGGCTGGCCCCAGAGTGGGGTGGGAATGGAGATTTTG
>JANHFM010003402.1:389009-399665 GCA_032468115.1 Grayia smithii | reverse complement strand
TGTGTGTGTGTGTGTGTGTGTGTAAAGTGTAAAAGTTGGTTTTTGAGCTTTTTTGTAGGTCAAAAAAGGGCAAAGAAGTGATGTCGACTTGGCCATGCCCACCTGGTCACCTGACCACCAAGCCACACCCACCAATTAAGCCACACCCACAGAAACGGTAGCAAAAAATTTTAGATTGCACCCCTGGACTATACCCTACTTAACTTTCAATCTCAGAATAGGTATCATCCAGTACAAGATGGACCAGACTAAGAAATCAATGCTATATAGGTCAGTACTATTTTTATTTTAACAGCTGTATAAGAGAATCTGAATGGGCTTCCTGCTTCATCATGTTATCTGTGTGTGAACTAAGTGAGACTTACCTGACATCAGAGGTGGGTTTCAGCAGGTTCTGACCAGTTCTGGAGAACCCGTAGTGGAAATTTTGAGTAGTTTGGAGAAGTAAATACCACTTGACTGGCCCTGCCCACATCCATTCTCTGCCTCCCAAGTCCCAGCTGATCAGGAGGAAATAGGGATTTTGCAGTAACCTTTTCCTGGAATGGGGTGGCGATGGAGATTTTACAGTATCTTTCCCCTGTCATGCCCACCAAGCCTTACCACACCCAATAAGCCACACCCACAGAATCAGTAATCAAAAAATTTGAAACCCACCACTGCCTGACATGTTTTCTCACTTATGTTCTTGGCCCAGGCTCAGGCCTTTTTTATCTGACTGTTGCCTTGGTAGCAGCTTTTCCTTCTCTCCTTCAAGGTCATTCCTTCTTCCCTTTAAATAAGTTAGCTGGTGCTACCAGTTGTTAAGGTTAAACACAGAGACAAATAAATAAACCATTCTGTTTTATGGACTTATCCACATACCCTCCTTTCCCTAGCTCTGAGATAGGCTGCCTATGGTTTTTTCCCCCCAAGATATGCCCTCACAATGGCAGCGCGGTAACTCAGTGGTTAGGATGCTGGAGTTGTTGGCTGGAAAAGCCATTAACACGTAGGCAACAAATGAAGAATGCTTCTCCCAAATGCACTTAAAACAGTTCATCAATGTGGAACGTGATCCTCCTATGTTTTTCTTGCTAAATCAGATTTTGCAAGTTATCAAGTTCAGGTATGAGCGACTTCTGGCCTTCTAGACAGGTTCTTCCCCAAACCCTCTTCCTAACATTGTTTTCAGCTACAGAATGCAGCACCTTGTTGCAGAACTGGGGTTTTCTTCCTTCTTCAGATGGGAAGCAGATGAAAACCATAAGTATAGACATAGAGTACATTTAAATGCAATCTTCTGAGGTGGCAGGAAATCTGCATTTGTGGTGAGAAACAGGACATCTGAGGCTGGAGTTAAAACATATTTATTTGTATTTAGCAATAGATAGCATTGCAGCCTGTTCAGTAAACGTTGTGACTGACCGCAGATCTAGTAAGCCACCATAACTGAACTTGAACTCTGGTCTTCCCAAACCTAATTCAACAATACAAAAACAATATAAATATTCCAACTGTATAATAAACTATAAAATGTAAAATATGCTATGGTTCTTATTTCTTATTTTTCATATAATTTACTGAAATGAAACACTTTTTTTCAGATTATCTGACAACTACAGAACGTAGAGTATTCCATAGCTGGGAAACAATAATCTAAAATACATTTCTGCATAGGATAAATAAATGATGCATGAATACATGACTATAACACTCTCCAGAAGGAAAGACTTCATGTTTTTTAATTTATTCCAAATATATGTACTGTATCTCACTTTTATGTTGCAAGACACATAATGTAGATCTAATTTTTATGTTGCAAAACACTCTATTATAAGTGGAATGCTTCAAATAAGTGCTCTTGGTTCATCTGAGATATTCTGCTGGGAGAACAGAATGAGAATTCAAGCCATGTATATCAAATATCAATGTGGACATTTACCATATATACTTGTACAGATAATTTCCTAGTGTTTGCTCTTTGGCAATCCTTAGCTATAAGTGTAACCTTCAACCATCCAGGAAATGATGGCTGAGCACTATGTGTTGGTGCAGTTTATAGTATATCAAAATAATAATAAATTTGAACCTGTATAGTACAATCCCTTATCAAGAAAATATTGACTGTGTGATTAATAAAAACATAAAATTTTCACGGTTACTCTTATTCTGCACCTTTTTTATTCTATTGTACTCGTAGAATGGATTATGCAGATCACTGAGTTTTGTGGAGTAAAATTCCTATGCCATAGCCAAGTAAATCTTTCTTAGCAGTCCCTTTGTTTTCTGTTCCATTTTCATTAAGCATTGCCTGCACATGCAGATAAGGCTTCCTGGATCGTTCAAACATCTGTTGGGATGCAATGCTTAACGATGACCTTTTCAATCTAATCTCAGAAGATCGGTTGTTATGAGAATAAAAGAGAAGCGCCATGGAAACCAACCAATGCAAACCATATAAAAGGATGGGAAATATTAAATAAAAGGGAAAATGCTTTTAAAAATTGAACACTGATTACCCCCGACCACACATGACACACTTACAAATACACATGTTTTGACATTTCCCTTTGCCTCTTTGGCGTCTCTTCTGGCTTGTTGTCAAATGGTGTTGGCCTGATTATGCATCTGTATGATGTGTTAAGCAAAAAGATTGGTTTAACCCAGTGATACCACTGCCCATATCTCTCTCAACATCACCAGTGATGTTGATGGAAAAACATCAACCTGTGATAACAGTAATATGGAATGGGGCAGATTTGTCATCTGAAGCTTGACATCTTTGAAAATTTATTCCCTACCTCTTGACTATTAAAGACACTAGGACAGTGATGGAGAACTTTTTAGACACTGAGTGCCCAAACTGCATACATGTGCATCAGGGGTGAAATCTAAATTTTGTTACTACCGGTTCTGTGGGCGTGGCTTGGTGGGCATGGTAGGGGAAGGATACTGCAAAATCTTCATTCTTGCCCCCCTCCAGGGGAAATCTCCATTCCCACCCCACTCCAGATGAAGGATATTGCAAAATCTCCATTCCCATCCCACTCTGGTGCCAACCAGAGGTGATATTTCCCAGTTCTCCGAACTGCTCAAAATTTCCGCTAACGGTTCTTCAGAACCTGTCAGAACCTGCTGGATTTCACCCCTGCTATATCCTGCAGACAATGAACAGATTCAAGCCCTTCCAACAAATCATTTCCATTCTAGGATGCAATGCCCCATGTAAAGTAGATTATGAAGCCAGCAATTGTGTTTGGGAGAATACAATTTCCATTATTGACAGGATAGCAGTGGTGTAAAGACATTGCAAACTGTCAAAAGAAAATAAGCTACATAGAACTTGGGCAAAAGTTTCTAGAAGAGTGAAAAGGAGTTGTCAGTTCTAAAGGAAAAGAAGGTAAGTCAGGAAAATGGGATAAGAGAGCGAGACAAGTTATCTATTGTGTAGAAGAGAAGAAAGGAAGAGGAGCAGAAGGAGCAGAAGAGCTTGGAAAGGAGAATGTAGGATCAGGGCAGATTTTATCAGGACCTAAACATGAAGGAATAGTATCAGCAGAAAACAGATGGATAAGCAACAAGACTAAAGACCAGCTGACTGCAATAAAATTGCTGAGAGAGCTGCTGTGCCCTAAAGAAGTATGCAGAATGGAAGCTTTGCCACTGCTGTTTCTATATTGTGCTCTCATGTTTTTCAGGAGTAAAAGAAAGCTGAGAAATGAGAGGGTGAACGTATATTGGCCATTTTGTCATGCTGGGCGAATTAATCTGTGAATTTATTACTTTGGTTAATATGGTTGCATTACTTGTGGTTTCCATCTGTAAGTGTGACAGCTATTTCACCATTGAGATTCCTTTTTTGTTGTTGTTGACAGAGGCTTGTGCACACAGAGGAGAGGAGGAATGGGCTGGAAAGAAGAGCTGGGTGTGAGAGAAATGCATAGATCAGGAACACCTAGAGTAACTGCATACCTGAGATGCTTTCACATTTGTTTCTAGGCCAAAGAGGAGGAGTTCCTATTTACATTTCAAGTAATACAGCTCTTTCTCTATTTGTCATTCATAACTTATCTAAAAAGAAAAGAAAATTTTGTAACAATGTTTCATAAATCTCCCCACCCCACCTCCAGTTAAATAAATAATGTACATTTGTGTAGTATCTTCTATCCCTAATGTTGCAAACCAATTTCAACCCAAATTCAATTCATACCGTAGCCTGGAATAAACTTTTACCTCAACACTAGTATATTCTATAGCAGAGGTCTTCAAAGTTGGCAGCTTTAAGGAGGAATGAATTTCCTGATGGTGTGAACTATTAACCAGTTGAACAACTTGCCTCCTAGAGCTGTGGGCATTCAATCACTGAAAATTTTCAAAAGATTTAACAATAATTTATCTGACATGGTATGCCATTGGGCAGCGGGGTTGAACTTGATGATCTCCAAAGACCTCTCTAATCCTATGATTCTGTGAACAGGGAACTGAGTTTCCCAGGCACTTTAGTTCAAGCTTTCACTACATCATAGGAGACTCAGATGAACCGCCATCTCTTCTACAACCTACAAACAACCTCACCAGCTGGCTATGGGTACCTGCCAATCCATTTACCACCTGTACTCATCAATTCCCCTGACAGCTGTTACCCATGAGAAGGATATGACTTTGAGAACCAAAGGCAAAATGGCTTCCACAAGGGAAAGAGTCCCTAGCAGCCTTCCAAAACCAGACTTACACTGCCACTACCCCTTCCCAGCTCAACCAATCCCAACCATCCAATTCCCTCAAAGATGAAATCAAACAGTCCCTCAGGGTCTCAGATAACCTCATGGGTGGCCTCTTGATATGGAACCACTGCTGTTACAAGCATAGCAAAAACGTGGCTGGGCATATTTATCATTGCCTATAACAAGATGACACAGTCTCCGGCAGGCAGAACATTCTCACCATCCCTGCCAAAGGCTCAGGATCCAATTCAAGGCAGTCCAGTTTGCCACCAAAGCCAGCTTGGGAAAGGCATGTGGGTCACCAATGAGCCAGCATATCTTCCACAACCCCAACAGCCTTCATAACACTATAACAAATGTTCAACAGAGTCTATGTTGACACCACCAACCATTCTCACCACTATCTCGCTGGAAGATCTGTGTGTATGTAGAGTATTTTACAGTAATTATATTTTATTGCTTTAGATTTTAAACTACCTTGTTTTTTGTCTCATTTAGATGGTGCTTTAGTTTGCATTTTATTTAACATTATTGTATAAGTTTTTCTTCCAACTGCATTTTTAGTGTGCTTTATTGAAACTGCCAAGACAGAGCTTTGGCTATTGAGCAGTTTGAATTTTTAGTAAATGAATAAAATCAGTAAAAACATATGCATTATCTATTCAATATTAAACAGGAAATTCATTTAAAAATACATGATGAACACAGCTGATGCTGCCAGACATAATTTCAGCTTTACTATCATTGGCTTTCCATCTCTTTGTCAGATATCCCAGGAGGAATTTCACAATGTAAGACTGAATCAAATGCCCTGATTATTAAAAAGAAAGGGGGAATATTATTTTAGAAATGGTGCATGCTCTCAAATGTTCCAAGTAGTTAATTTTTTTCCACAGCATCTGATTTTTTATTCTGTGTCTCTTCCCCCTTTTCTCCAATTGCAGGTCAAATTTTATCTTCCTCATATTATACTAGGCAGCAAAGAGATACAGAAAACTCTTGGCTGGGGTTTATAGCTGTATTTGCACCTTAGAAATGGTAGTCATTTCCACCGCAGAGAAGCATTCCGGGAATCCCCTGTTCCAAATGGGAGGAGGAAATATTCACATCTGGAGGTCATTTAAATTTGAAGAGTTTCTTTGGAAGTTTCTCCTTTTGAAATCTAATCTATGGGTATGTCTATCCAAATGAACTTTTTGAATATTGTGACTCATTAAAAAAAAACTTGGCAAGTGGGAGAACCAAGCTGCTAAGAACAGGCTGCCATAAAACCAACGCATCCAGTTCAAAGTCATGCATAGCACAAATAAGAAGACCTCCTGAGGATGTTATCCAGGGAATTTTTGGAGTCAGTGTTCCTTTATTAAATCCTAACTTATTTAATACTGTTAAATCTAGCAGATTGCATTACATATGCTAATCTTCTACAGGAGAATAATGTCCTCATTATCAGGTATGCACAAGATCATCTCACAAGTAATTTCTCTGTATTGGTTCAATAACTGAAATGCATCCCTACATGATGAAATTGGGATTATGGAAAAGAAATGTCTTTTAGTAGGAGATGGCTTCATCTCTCTTTCTTTTTATGGAGTACATGTGTTAAACCAAACAAAGCCAATAACTATTGTAAGAGTTGGCTGCAATCCTATATCTATTCTCTTTGGAATAAGAGCAACCAAACTGGATGGGACTGCAATGTTAGAAGATAATTTTATCTTGGAAAGATTTCTCCACAGATGTGAAACACTAAGGATCATTAGCACTAACTCAGAGCTCATTATTTCAAAATAGGGACATGTCTGTCTCTGCAGTTAACCAAATGAAGGGAGGCAGGATATTTTAAGAATGTTGATTAGCTGATAAATTGCCAGTGGTGTGTATCACTAGCATTCCCTGAGAATCTGCTGATGAATGATTAAAGCTGGTTTGGTCAGATATGTCCACTGGGTGTGGTAAAAAAAAAAGTCAAAATGGCAGTAATGAAATGTAACTGAAACTCTGTTGGTTGGTTTTGTTTGTGTGCATTGAAAGACTGACAGGTCCCAGTCAGTGGTGGGTTCAAGTCATTTAACAACCAGTTCTCTGCCCTAATGATTTCTTCCAACAACCAGTTTGCCAAACTGCTCAGAAAGTTAACAACCGGTTCTCCCAAAATGGTGCAAACTGGCTGAATCCCAACACTGGTCCCAGTGTAAATGGCAATGGAAAAAAGGGCCAAAATAATTTCAAAAATATTTTTCATTATGGCACACAAATATGGATATTATAAACTACAATTTTTTTCTTCTGCGTAAAACCATTTTGTAAAAGCAGCTTATAAACGTCATGTGAAAATAACAGTAAAAGCAACAGATACAACATTAAACAAAAAATAAAATAAATGCTGTAGTATATTATAAGTGTTATCCCAGGACTAGGACAAAATACCTGGTGAGTGTCTCAGAGGTCACATAATGAAGAAAACTTCCAATTAAAATCTGAAAACAGGATGTGCAAACCCATTACTTAACTACTGCACAATATTGACCAAGCTGCTTTAACTACTTGGTAAAGTAACATTTGTTTTAAAAGCTATCATTCAAATTAGTCTTCACCATATTTTTATTTTAAATGTCTCAGTTTAGGCTTGTGGATTTCTAAGGGTGATGGGTTAGCTTTTATTCAGAAGCTTCAACATGGGCTCTCCAAACAGGATCACTTAAAGTTTTAAATAGTGACATCAATTTATAAAGATGAACAATTGGCATAACAGTCAAAATGGATTCAGACATGTAACATGTGAGCTGGAAGATACTTCAAAGGTCATCAAGTCCAATCACAACTTAACTGCATTAAAAGTCTCTTTGTTGCTTATCATTTATGTTCAACTGATTTCAGGAGGAACAAAGTACAACTACTTTACCCTAAATCTACTGATTTACCCTGGTTCAGGAAGAATTTACACTGAAAAATCAACAAAGAGTATAAATGAAGTGCATGTAGTTTTAGAAAAGGTTGTTGAGAATATTATGGGGCTAGACAATACTAATTATCTAGACCCATCTAGACCCAAGTTTGATTTCAGATGGGGAACATAAAACAGAAAATTCACAGTTTTGATTTCCTTTCTGGACTCCCTCAAAGAATTGAATACATGAAGCCATTGGGAGAGATTAGTCATTTGTTTAGGGTAAGATAGCATCTATATGGTGTTGATATTCCCTTGTCTATCTGTTATCAGTGATTCAGTGGAAACTTTGACTTGGTGCCTGAGGACTGTAAGGACAGATGTTGGACAAAGTGAAACACTGATTCAATCCAACCAAGATGGAGTTGCTTCTAAACCTATTGGTTCTAGGATTGTACCAATTTTGATTCTTGATGGGGCCATACTTTCCAGAAAGAAGGCTTACAGCTTGGGACTTTTCTGTATTCTGGGCTCTTATGTAAAGAGCAGGTGGAAACAAGATTCCCTGAAGATAGGTACTCGTATCTTGCCATCTTTCAGTTTCATTACTACAGTCAACTCAGTTTGGGTTGCTAACTTTAGCTGGTGCAGAATGGTGCATCAGGGGTGTAAAACTCACGCCCCACAGGCCAGATGCATCACACGCTGCCCATGCCCATGCCCAGTTTAGCGAAGGGGAAAAATTGTGATATGTCCAGGGGTGGGCTTCAAAAATTTTAGCAAGGGGTTCTCTGCCCGGTTGCTGGATGGGCATGACTATGGTGGGCATGACCTAATCAGCCTCCTGTACAATGGTGGGGGGGGGGCATTTGTGCTGTCCCTGGGCTCCAGAGGCTTTTCTCGAGCCTCCAGGAGGCCAGAAACGAGTCTCTAGAGCTGAGGTGGCGCAGTGGTTAGAGTGCAGTACTGTGGGCTACTTCAGCTGACTGCTAGCTGCAGTTCAGCAGATCGAATCTCACTGGCTCAAGGTTGACTCAGCCTTCCATCCTTCCGAGGTGCGTAAAATAAGGAGCCAGATTGTTGGGGGCAATATGCTAATTCTGTAAATTGCTTAGAGAGGGCTGTAAAAGCAATGTAAGTCTAAGTGCTATTGCTATTGCTATAAACAGGCCTGTTTCTGGCCTTCCTGAACTTCTGGTAGGCCTGTTTTTCACCCTCCCCAAGTCTCTGCACATACCCTGCACTTACCTCGATCCAAAATGGGCCACGTGTGGACTCCGGGGAGGGGAGGGGAGGGGTGGGGGGGGGCCACCCAGGAGTGGGATTTGGGGGTTCTCTGAACTGCACAGAATCTTTGCTAGAGGTTCTCCTGAACCCCTGTGAACCCCCAGCAGTCCACCCCTAGATATGTCACATGACAACACCATGACAATGTGAGTTTGACACCCCTGGTCTACATGCTTATTGGACAACCACAATACTGTTATATCACTTGCTGTGAGAACTGCACTAGTTATCAATATATTTTAAAGTGCAATTCAATATGCTGGTGACCACCAAGACCTGGGTAGCTGGTTGCACTAACTTAGGAGGTGTGGCAGGAGGAGGCCCTGTGCAGGCTTTTTCTATGGAAGTTCTCATCTCCTAATGGAGCAATCTGTTGCCAGAAGGAAGGATGGCCTCCACACTCATAGCCTTCTGGAAGCTGGTAAAAAAACCTGGTTCTCCTAGAGGATCTACAAGGGTTAGTTATGAAGCCTTGGCACCTATATTACTCAAGGTATTAATGGAATTTTTTAATTTATAGTATAATGATTTATTAGCATTTATTATTGTTTCATTATTGTTGTTTTTACTGTTTCTAAAGATCTGTAAACTGCCTAAAGTGCCTCCAGAATGAAGGTGGATAAAATCATATGTATACATATTTATTTATTTATTTGCTCAATTTCTATGGCTGGCCTCTAAATAGTAAAATGGAGATCCGATGGCAGGATTGACAATGAAATTGAGTTTGGGAACAGAAGGTAAGTCCTGACATTATGTGTTGCATATATTTTTCTATCTGCGTGTATATATCGTATGTACGTGATCTCATTTTCATGAATACAAATGTGTAGAAGACTGGGCAACATTTTAATTGACCCATGGTTTGCAATTCTATTCATTCCTACCACATTATTCCCTTAGAGGAAATATAACATTGTGCAAAGTATAAAAAAGGAGTAAGAAATAGCAATACGAAGACATTAAAGGCATTAGATTTTTTAAAAATCAAAAAGGAAATATTGAAAAATCTAATTTATGATTTCCTGTGTACTTCCATAGATTTACTATGCTGAAAACCATCTTTTCTTTCCCCATATCCTAGATCATGCTTTTGTTTTGTTTTGTTATGTTTTGTTTTGTTTTATTGCAGAAGATCCCCCAGCCTTGCATTTCGCTATCTTTACTCAAAGATTCAGAAATCAGTTTCTGAATATCAGTTACAAATGCTAAAACGAGACTCTTAAGATCTTGTAGCTGGCAAAAGGTCTGAAAACTTGTCATGTGATTCACTGCTGCATATTGGAAAGAAGGACAAGGGTTAACATCTGACCACTTCTCCACACACTGCAGTCAGGGGAACATAATGAGGGAAGCCGTCTTATGATCATTAAAACAGGAACCTGAAAGAGCAGAAGGGGTTCTTGCAGGGTGTGTGCCGTGTGCCTTGAATGTCTCAGACGTGAATCAAAGTTACAGCGGGAAAGAAAATCAACTAAAATACGGGATAATTTTTTGCATTCTCACTATGCTCATTTTCCAGTCAAATGGTTGAATTGGCATGATTTTTGTCAAAAAGGAGCTATAGTGCCTGAAGACTAACTAAATGGTCAATTTTCAAACTGGAAATTGTTCTTTTTGTTAAAGTAGTCAAAAGAAGAAAAGGAGGAGAGGAAAAGGGAAAGGGAAAGGGAAAGAGAAAGAGAAAGGGAAAGGGAAGGAGAAAGGGAAGGGGAAAGGGAAGGGGAAGGGAAAGGGATAGGGAAAGGGAAGGGAAAGGGGAAAGGGAAAGGG
>JANHFM010003402.1:369332-381005 GCA_032468115.1 Grayia smithii | reverse complement strand
GGGTGGGGCCAGTCAGAGGTGGTATTTACCGGTTCTCCAAACTGCTCAAAATTTCCGCTACGGGTTCACCAGAACTGGTCAGAACCTGCTGAAACCCACCTCTGACATACACATACACAGGGCACAAATGCAGAGTCTTCCTTGAATTTTTTTCTGCAGCACAGTTCTCCCAGGACTTGAAATGGACACCTAACATTAAAACCATCATCCGAAAGGCACAACAAACTCAGAAAGTTCAGATTGCCCAAGGAGCTGCCAACACAGTTCTACCGAGGAATTATTGAGTCTGTCATTTGTACCTGTCTGCTTTGGCACAGTAACCAAACAGGACAGGTACAGACTTCAACGGATAGTTAGGACTGCAGAAAAGACAATCGCAATCAGCCTGCCTTCCATTGAGGACCTGTATATTGCAAGGGTCAAAAAGAGGGCTGGGAAAATATCTACAGACCCCTCACATCAGTGGTGGGTGGCTCCTGGTTCAGGCCGGTTCGCGTGATCCGGTAGCGGTGACGCTGTGACATCACCGAACCAGTTCTCCGTGACCGGGAGCTGGGCCCACCCACGCACCCGTACTTACGGTTCTCTGTGCTCCGCGCACTCTGCGCCTGCGCAGAATGCTTTTTTTGAGGGTTTCCCCCCCCAAAAAGTTACTCTGCATGCGCTGATCATGCGCAAAGCACATGCATCATAAGAACCGGTAAGTAAAAGGTGAGCGGAACCCAACCCTGCCTCACATCCTGGACATAAACAACTTCAGCTCCTCCCCTCAGGATGCACTATAGGCATTGCATGCTAAAACAATGACACACAGAGATAGCTTTCTCCCCCCCCCCTCCCCAATGCCATCACTCTGCTAAACAACTAATTCCCACAGCACTGTCTTACGATATCTAAGGATATTTAATCATGTGGCAGGGCTGTATTGCTATTATCTTTTCCATCGGTCATATTACCTACTCCTATTGGTATATTCGGACTGTCACTTTGTTGGTTGTGTCCAGTGGTGAAATCCGAACCGGTTTGCTACCGGTTCACTGTCTGCAGATGGCCACTGTGCGCCAAACACATGCTGTGTGCACATATGCACTATGCGCCACAAGGAGGCTTGGGAAGGAAAGTAGAACAGCGGGGGGGGGGAATCAGCTGTGCCATGTGATTTGTTTGTTACGACTGTGAGCCGCCCAGAGTCCTCTGGGAGATGGGCGGCATATAAATATGATAAATAAATAAATAAATAAATTCTGTCACTGAGGTTTCAGGCAACCAAATAAACCTTCTTTCCTTGCAGCCGGTCAGCCTCTATTTTATTTCCAGTGTCTTTCTCCCAGCTTGGAACCAGACCAGATTTTTCTTCCAACAGAACGTAAAAGAAGCCAAAGGTTCATCTTTTCCAGTATCCTGCTTCCCACAGCAGCCAGTTAGTTGCTTTGGGGAACCTCACACCGCAAACAAGTCAAGAGTTTAATACCTCCTCCCACACACACCCGACAGCAACAGATATTCATGCTTCCTCTAAGATGGAGATAATTCATACACATTATGATTAGCAGCCATTGGTCTGCTAGCCAAATGTAATTTCTGCTGTTCTGATGTTGTCCTAATTTCCAAATCAAGTGCCCTTAAAGCACGCCAGGGTCTTTCTTTGCCAACGATAGAAACCCTGAGATGCCTGTCATCTCAGAAGCATGGTAGCCTATGGTCTCATAATGACTGGAATCATGGAATCCATTAAGAAAGCTAGAAAAAATGACTTTCTGAAGTGAAGCCGACATTTCAAATCCCTTTTTCATTTCCAAACATGAGCAAATAGTTGGAAAGAAATAGGAGAAAATGAAATCATTTTCTTTAGGTACAAGCATACAAGTATGTGAGCCTTTGCTTTAGAGGAAATAGCATGTTGCAATTATCCATGATGGTATTATACAGTGCATGAAACAGGACCTTGATCATGTAAATAGAATTCAGCTCTTCCACTGCTGCTACCAATGTATTCTGTAGTGCCTGACCAAAAAAAACCCCAGTCTCTATATGTTTCAGTGAAGTGCTCATTGGATTTATATTGACAGTAACTTAATGCAAAAGGCCAAAAATGAGAACATAGAACATAGAATAACAGGATTGGAAGGGATCTTGGAGGCCTTCTAGTCCAACCCCCTCTTAAGCAGGAGAGCCTCCTGTATTTCATTCTGGACAAATGATTATCCAATCTCTTCTTGAAAACCTCCAGTGATGTAGCAGCACCCACAACTTCTGAAATCAAGCCATTCCACCTATTAATTGTTCTCACTGACAGGAAATTTTTCCTTAATTTTAGGTTGGATCTCTTTTTGATAAATATCCACCTAGTACTTTTTTTTCCTGCTCTCAAGAGAATAGGTTGACCTCCTTTTCTCTATGATAGCCCCTCACGTATTGGAGGAGTGCTATGCTGTCACCCCAGTTGCTCTTTTTGTTAGACTAGGCATATCTAGTTCTCTCAACAGTTCATCCTACAATTTAGCTTCCAGACGCCTTATCATCTTTGCTGTTCTTTACTGCACTCTTTTTAAACTCTCAGCATCTTTTTGTGTCATAAATAAGAGGAACAGAGGCAACACTCACTGTTTGCAAAAGGTGACAAATGTACTTCAAACTGCTGAAGGTAGAAGTAGATAAGGGTGACTTTGCCATAAATTCATCAGATTTCTCAAAGACAAGTAAGATCAGCTGAGAAGGGCTAGCATGGGGATGTATTAGACACGTAGGAAGAAATTAATAACTTTTTTCCTCCAAACAGGTCATTGACAACTAAAACCATATGTGAGCTGTACCTCAGTTTGAATCCTATGCAGGGATGTCAAACTGGTGGCCCATGAGCCAGATGCGTCACACACAGGCCACACCCACCCCAGGTCTGCAAATGGAAAAAATATCGCAAAATGTCACATGATGGCAATGTGATGTTGTGAGTTTGATACCCGTGCTATAAAGGAAAGGTTGGAGATTTGAACAAAAATTGTCCAGGTAGGTTGAATCTAAATATGGCCTTGATGATGGCAAATAATGAATTTATAGAACTTCCACTCACTTTCTGGTCTTCTAAGCATTGAATGATATTCAGCAGTTCCACAAGTGTTCTTCACCACTTGCATCTATCTGATAAGCCAGGTTTCACCCATAGAGTGTTTGGGGGGTTTTCCCCATTATTTAAAGGGATAAAATTCATTAAGGGAAAGGAGGAGTGTAATATCCTATCATGATCTAGAATAGTTCATTTTTGGACTTTGCTCTTTATGTTGAACTGCTACAATTAGCAGGTATTGTTTCATATTCTGTGCTTCTTGGCTTTGTACTGTGCCATTCAAAACAACCCATGATGACATCAAAATAATGACATATTGCCATATCATCATGCTAATTATACCATTGATTACTTACATCATGTCTGTCCAGACATATACATTTCATAAATAAATTAATCTGATATAAATGTCTATATTGCATGATGTCTATTGCATGATGTCTATGACTTTGCAATGATATTCAGTTGTCCATGGTGAGAAACAAGATTCACTGCAGGTGAGCTTTTCATTTTATTACAAAAAAAAAATTCAAAAAAGTCCTTATTTTTCTCTTGCTGGTTCTTGCTTATCCAAAGAGCCATCAAAGAAACAAAATGGGAGGGTGCATAAACATTTCACAATTCTGTTTTAAACATATATGAGACTAGGGTGGATCCTGCTGCTATTATCCCACTCTGCTCTTCATGTAACCAGCTTTAAGATACAATGGCTTACATAGTATTTTCTTTGACATTGTTACTAGGTTTACAATCCATAGACACATGCACAACATTTTAATTTCTTTATTTTTATTAAAATTGTAGGCTACTCGATTCCCAAATGACCCTCGATAGTTTACAACTAAAAACCAACATATAAAAGAATACAACCAACCAGAAGAGCAGAGAATCAAAACAAAATTAAAGCAGATCAGTCCAAAACAAAACAAAAAGGGGACACAACAATCACTCTGTCCACTTGCCAAAGGGACAGAAATCCTGAGGTTTCTCCTTGCTTCCTCCCTTCTTTTGCTATACTTGCATCCCACTTTCATTCTCAACATTCTCTTTAACAACAAGGAGTCTTATATTTTACTGCCAGCATATCTAAGAGGGCACCAGTTCTCATGGCTTGTGATCCATTTCATCAGAAAGGTCTGATGGAGTCCAGCTCACCCTACTACTGTGTCATAAATTGGTTCACCTTTAAAGGTGATTACAAGATTCTAATCATTGTTTTTGGTACCTACTACAACCTCCGAGCATTGTTGATCAGCTCAAAAGTGAGGACATGCATAATGAGCTGGATATAGCTCCTAGTCCTCCAAATTTGGCCCACCCCTATGAGTACAGTAGATGCATACCATTCCTCAAGTGTCAGATTTAGCCAGAGATTTAATTTTTAAAGAGCCACATCATCACCACTACTTTTGCTGCATCACAGCTACCCCTCTTCAATATTTTTCCTGACAGCCCCTTCTCAAAATATTTTGCTGCCACAGCTGCAAAGCAAACTTCCACCAGGGAGAAATCAGGTTTTATCATCTCTCAGCTGAAGTTTTTTCTTTGTTTACCTAAGCAAATGAAAATAGAGTGTTTCATAGAAGATCTCTCAGGTCCATTGATATGGGCAGGAAACAAACCCAAAAAAAGCAGAGAGTTTTAGGTGCTCTTTTTTTGCCGATAAGGTTCACCAAATCATTCTTATACTATTCAACCATCATATTCTTAATTGTGTTTTGGAGAAAATGTCCACTTTAAATAAGGAACCAAGGCATTTGAAATCAGATGCAACAAAGTACTGTATCTTTTTTTGTGGGGGACACAATTTCAGTCATCACTAGAATCCTGGACAAAAGAATGCTAAAGACCTCAGAACTAAGTAAGGTTATGGGTTGTATACCCCAGAAATATTACATGGGAATGATAAAGAAAGCAGTGTAAATCTTATCATGATATCTACAACCCAGAATATAATTGCTGATGATACTATAAGGTTATCTTACTAGGATACTCCATTACCTCTACATTCTTCTCTACTAACAGGACTTTAACTTATCCTAATGATAGATAGTGACACCATGTACCATAAACTTTGGTATTTATTGTGCCCCTATACTGCCTCCCTTTACACCAAGGAAAAGGCAATGGTCTGGTGTCTGTAATCTGTCTCTTTTCTCTCCAGGTTCATCAATTGGCCTGCTCCTTTGTATGTCTGTGCCTTTCCTCATGCTTCCTTAGGGTATAGGTCATCATTCATGATAACCTCCACAACAGGGGTGGGTTCTACTTACCTTTACTACCAGTTTGCAATGGGAGCGCGCGCACGCTTGCTTCTGCGCATGTGCAGAAGCTTCTGTGCATGCGCAGATCACCCGTAATGACGTCGGGGTGGGTGGGCAGAGCCTCCCGCCCGTTTTACTACCGGTTCTATAGAACCAGACAGAACCAGGAGCAACCCACCACTCAGGGGTGGGTTCCACTCACCTTCGCTACCGGTTCTCTTCGTGCACGCGTGTGCACGCACGTGCATGTGCGCGTGCAAAATTTGCACACGTGCACGAGCGAAGCAAGCGCACGCGCGTGAACCGCGCTACCGCGCATGCGCACAAAAATTTATTTTAAAAAATTTGGCAAAAAAGTGCTCTGCGCATGCGCAGAACGCTAATTTTGCCGATTTTTGGAGAAAAAGGTAAGTTGGGCCGCGCAGGTGGGACAGGGTCCGGGACTCTGCGAACCGGTTCGGTGACATCACAATGTCACCGCTAGCTATTAGCGCGAACCGGACCGAACTGGGGGCAACCCACCACTGCCACCACTGCTTCACAACTATTACTGATATAGACAGAGCTTTTCTTTGAGGCATCAAATATGTCTTTCAGAAGACCAACAGCATCAAGTATGCTGTATGTGCCTAAATTCATAAAAGGTCTACCAAAAATTAAGTGACAGGAATCATGGTTAAACTTCACAAAATAGCTTAAAATGCACTCCCTCTCCTTGAAACTATATAGGAAAGGTTAGGAGAACCAAAAGTTATTAACTGGTGATCTAGATAATCCAGTCTTGTTTTATTCTCAACAACTACACTCGTCTCTCCTTACCTTATGCAAAATAACCAAGGACGTTATAGCCACACATGTCTGTTTTCCAGAATTTTGAGGTCTGACTAGAGTCTTTTAATAATCAGGAAATCAGCATTACTGTTATCTTTTCAATGTTTGTTGAGATCCAGACAAATCCCAGATAAGTGTGCATGGAACTCTGCCCTCAAATTGATGCTGGTGCTAAGTTGTTTCCTTAGATATTTACTGCCACCTAATGGCTAAAAAGAGAAAAAAAAAGTTTCACTGATTTCCTCATCATACAACCCCAGAAAAACAGAGTACATGAACAAGCACCCATTTTGTTTCATCGTGTAAATAAATGCTCTATCAGATAAATATTGAAAGAATAAGGGCATTTTGAAAACCAATAAAATGTTCACAAAGTGATTCATACTTTTAAATGATAATTTAGAAAAAAATGTTGAAATGCCTCTTTGCTAAAGAAACAAGAACAGGCAGAGCAAGTTTTTTCCTTGCCAATTAGCAATGTAATCCAGAAAATGTTTCTGAGTATACTTTCTTAATTTTATTAATTTTTTAGAGAAAATGTATAAATAAACACAAATAGAAAATAGATCAAGCAAATAGAAGGGTAAAGCAGGTATTAGTAAACAAAGGATTTAAAAATGTCACCACGGTTATAGATTTCTGGTATACCATTAGTTAATTATGATGAATGAGTTAATACATTTCTTTTAATGATTAAGAGCGTTATTAAACTTTAAGCAAATATAAATAACAATGATTAATACATTATAAATTATGAAGTAAAATTATAAGCTATAATAGATTGCATCCAAAGTGAAATTCTGTTCTGTTTTGAATATCCCGTAGTATTACAATATCATCTCTATATATAGAAAAATACAAATTGTGTACAAATCCATAAAATAAGTTATAGTCTAAAATGGTTTCCAATTTGAATTACATTTTACATCAAGTGTAGTTTTAAGATACCAAATTGTTTTGGACATTGACGCATTGGATTCCACTCTTTTTGTCTCATATAACAAGAAGCCATTTCATGGACAATGAATAAAATATATTTAAAATCACAATGATTAAAAGAGGAGGCATAGATCAGAATGCTTCTTAAAGTGGTTTTAAAAGGAGAACACATGATCAAATATCTCAACCATAGTTTAAATATGTTCTGTGGTTTTGTATATGCCACTTCCATCAGAGCACAGAAGGCCAGGTGATTTTAGTTTCTGCAAGAAGGATTTCAGATTAGTCTGAAATCTGATGGTTTCTGGGAAATAATGTCCAACCTATCAGAAAGGCAACAATAATAAACTGTAGTCCCTGAATTTGAAGCTTCTGAGGAAAAACTCTCAATATGAAAATTGTGATGAAATTTCTAAGCCTCTTTTATTATGCCATTTTTATCCCACCTTGGCTTTTGGGAAGTTTCTTCTTTTTACTATAATAGAAAAAACTCCAACTGGAAGACTAGGTTGTGTGGAATAACTTCACCAAATGAGCTCTTTTGCCAAGCGAAGATTTGAGCCTTGGCCATTCCTAATGACAGCAGCATATTTTACAGTGCTTCTTGAAGTAATTGAAATATTTTCAAGAAGAATCATGATGGCCCAAGAATGCCAGTCACAGGATTCATCTTCCTGCAATTATCAATGTTTACAGAAAATGCTGATTTTTATTTTAACAACGGGTTATTATGATATCCTTCAAAAATCATGGGAATTATAATTTGGATGAATATTTATCCAGAAAGACTCTGGCATTCCCCCAAGCCTTTTATTCCATACAACCTCTCAAAGCTACAGCTCCTAGAAATTCTTTGGGAGAATATCTATTAAATGATTTTAACTCTGTGGGGTCCTTAGAATCTGATTTGTCTCTTTGCTCAGACTAAAAGGTACCAATAAATGGACTCAAAACATTTACTAGTATATAGAATAAATGTCATCATAATTCTGTTATGGTGAGAAATAATGTTATCTCATTTTTATTACTGAAACATTAAGCACCATAGATCAGTTCTAAACTGCAGTTTGTCATCCCTAAGAGAATTTAATTTGAATTGTCTGCATAGCCAACTATTGCTATCAACATTTTCCAGTCTGTGTGAACATGATATCCTCTACATGTACTGGATTTCAATATCTATAGCCTAGTCAGTACGATCATAGTCCATGATAACTGAAGGTTATTTAGTCCAACACAACCAAAAGAAGAACACATCCACAATTAATGTTACTGAAATACATGTTCAAGGAAATCTGAGTCTATTCTTAGTAAATTTCTGATTTGGGCCCTATCTTCTGAATGTTCTTAAGCTATAGCTTCCCAAGTGTGATAGTATATGGGACCCATATTCTCCATACAGGAGAAGGATCTATAGCCTATCTATAGCCTATCATAAGCAACAACTCAATCCATGGATAGAGGAAAACTATGGGAAGCATTTTGGAATGGGACCCCCCTCATTTTCCAGATAGCAAAAAGAGGGGAGGAGAGAATACTGTTAGTCTGGCAAGATTCTGTTTACCTTAAAATAAAGATAGTGCTGATGTTCCTGTTTTTGTTTCTTCTGGACCAGGAGTCTCCAACCTTGGCAACTTTAAGACTTGTGAACTTCAACTCCCAGAATTCTGGGTGTTGAAGTCCACAAGTCTTAATGTTGCTAAGGTTGGAGAGCCTGTTCTGGACTACCACAAAGGAAACAATAATAAATCATGTCACATAAAATAAATAAAATAATGAGCTTGGCAACATACCTATGCTTACCAAATAAAACTGCTAGACTATATTCTGGACAACCAGAATTGGCACACCAAAACTGAAACTTTAGCAGAATGGAGGTCAGAGATGTCCTCCAATTTTTTCCCAATTATTTCTTTGTCCCAGTTATTCTGCAAACAGCTCCAGTTTGCTCCTGAACATCAGCACTGGACATTGCTATTACTACTCCCCATCATCATTTTGCAAGAATTAGAAGAGGCACAGACTTGGATTATCTGGAGCAGACATGGAACAGTGCCAGGACCAACCTAAGAACCCCCAGAATCTGGAATAGAGAAAAGGCGAGGAGATGCTGATGTTATGGATTTTTAAGATCTGCAAATCAAGAGATTCAAGATTAGACAAAGAGCACCTTGATCTGGCTTGATCATTTTGGGTGGTGCTCAAGAATGGGCTAAGATTGTTGATTCTCTGAATTCATTGCAAGGGATCTTTGGCACCTTGAATCCCACAAATCCTGTTTAAGCATCAGTGTTTGAAGAAGTCCACCAGTATCTATGCAACATTGGAGCATGTGTGACACCACCCCACTACCCCCATAAGCTCCCAATCCACAGTTTAAGAACTTCTGATCTAAGAAGAGAAAATGGGGAAAGGAAGCAATATTGTGTTCACTGAGTTCTATTAATCTGAGTTTGAGTAAGTTTCTTTTACCATATATAATGGGAAGCATATGACCCATTTCTCTACAACTGATTTCTTTGTTAGCAACAATCATTTTACTCTCTACCCCCACTCAAAAAGGAAGGAAAAACATTTCTTTCAAGAAAGGTATTTTTTCTGTTAAGAGCACCCTGATGTATGTCAGTACAACCAAAGCAAACTGTCTGATAAGGGAAGGCTAATTATGTCTTTATCCTCCTTGTACTTTTAAGTTCCAGAGATCAAAAGTTCTTTTCAGCTAGCTAGATAACATCTTTCTGGTTCACCTAACATACCATGTTGGAAGACTGTTTGACTGGCAAATGAGCTATCAAAATCACTTGTTATAATCCTCCTTCATTGCTGCATTCACCAGGTGGTTTTAAGTAAGCCATAGATACACTCATTGGGCCCTTATGTCCCACATTAAACACAGCACAGATATTCACCAGTAACATTTTTTCTGCCATGGTACCTTTATTGCATCTCTAGCCTTTCCTTGAAGGAACTTAGCATCAACTTATTTTTTTCAGATCAGGGGTGGGTTCTACTTATCTTTACTACCGGTTCGCAATGGGAGCGCGTGCACATGTGCAGATCACTAAATGTGATGTCAGGGCATGTGGGTGGAGCCTCCCACTGTTTTTACTACCGGTTCTCAAGAACCGGACAGAACCAGGAGCAATCCACCACTGTTTCAGATTTAAAGTAACAGTTTCCTTTTCTTCTGTTATAATCTAGATATGTTCTAATATGCTTCTCCCAGCACTTGTTCAGGATTTATTTCTGCCAGCAAAAGGTTTTGAGTGGCTGGGGGAGGGGAAGGGGAGGGAGCTTCTCTTTTTTCTTCTTTTTAACAGATTTAACAGATTAATAGAGATGGAAGGGACCTTGTAAGTCATCTAGTCCAACCCCCAGCCCCAGCCCAAGCAGGGGAAGACCCTACACCATTTCTGACAAATGGTAGTTCAATCTCTTCTTGAAAACCTCCAGTGATGAAGCTCCCACAACTTCCAAAGGCAAGTTGTTCCATTGGTTGATTGGTCTGTCAGAAAATTTCTCCTTATTTCTAAGTTAAACCTCTCCTTGATCAGTTTCCATCCATTATTCCTTGCCTGGCCTTCAGGTGCCTTGGAAAATAGCTTGACCCCTTCCTCTCTGTGGCAGCCCCTCAAATATTGGAACACTGCTATCATATCTCCCCTGGTCCTTCTCGTCACTAGAATAGTTCCTGTAACTGTTCTTCATATGTTTTAGTCTCCAGTCCCTTAATCATCCTGGTTGTTCTTCTCTGCACTCTTTCTAGAGTCTCAATATCTTTTTATAGTGTGGTGACCAAAACTGGATCAAATATTCTAGGTGTGGTCTTACTAAGGCTTTATAGGGTGATATTAGTACATCACTTGATCTTGATTGTATCCCTGTTAATGCAATTTAGCATTCTATTGGCATTTTGGCTGCCACCGCACATTATTGGCTGATATTTAATTGGTTGTCCACTAAGACTCCAAGATCCTTCTCACAGTTACTGCTATTAAGCCTGGTTTCACCCACTCTATATATGTTCTTTTAGTTTTTCATTTAAAAACTTAAAAAACAAAAACTATACAGACCTCCATAAAAATATTTAATGCTAATTTGTGGGGGAAATAAATAAGTTTTTATGGCATTTCTGGATCTTTGTGCAAGTACATTCCTATTGAACAGGCAACAAGTAGTTAAAATTGGAAACGCTATATCAAACACTGCACCTGTTAACCGTGGTGTTCCCCAAGGCAGTGTTCTAGGATGAACACTCTTTCTGCTCTACATAAATGACCTTTGTGATCATATTACAAGCAGCTGCATCCTCTTTGCCGACAATGTAAAACTATTTAACACCACAGACAATTCTATTACTTTCAAAATGACCTAGTTTATGTATCTGAATGGTCAAACAATTGACAACTCCAAATCTCTGCTAACAAAAGCTCAGTCTGCACATTGGCAATAAAAATCAGACCATCAAATACAAGCTGGCTGAAAATGATCTAAAAGGTGACCCACACTCTGTCAAGGACCTAGGAGTACTCATTTCAAAAGATCTAAGCCCCAGAGCTCACTGTAACAACATTG
>JANHFM010003402.1:339585-363554 GCA_032468115.1 Grayia smithii | reverse complement strand
TCTGTAAACCGCTTAGAGAGGGCTGTAAAAGCACTATGAAGCAGTATATAAGTCTAAGTGCTATTGCTATTGCTATCTCATGACTACTCAATGCAAGAATATAATTCCTAAGAAATAAACCACATACAAGAAACCCAGACCCTGGAAATGCCCTTCATTTTGAAATAAAAAATACTACCCTATTTTTTCAAAAATATTGAATTGGTATTACTAAAGGTCTGTGTTTTTCCTATAAATAATTTTAGAAATAATAACCCTATATAGTATTGTCCTTCAATCTAAGAACAAAAATATCTTCTTCGTATTGAAATCTGTTGCTGAATCAAGGCTATAGAATGGCTCTAAGATTTTACCAAAAGGAGCAAATGCAAATTTTTAATTATAAGTTTTGAAAAATTAAGTTTTGGAAAGGACACATTCCTTGAGGTTTTTAAATATGAATGATCATTTAAAGTTGGCAATATAATTTACTCTAAATTGAGAGTTTATATACCGTAGATATGTAAGAAAAATATCAGAGCTGGAAACAAAATATTGTTCAAAATAACATGTAAAACTAAATGGTGCTTATTTCTACTTCAGCAAAGCAAATACAGTATAATTTCAAGGAATCATATAATGCATATAACTCAGTGCAAGAAATAACAGCTAAGCTTAGCTATATGGGATTCCACTGTTGCTCCTAGGGGTACCCACTTCTGAGCATAAATTGGCTATCTTGCATGGTCCACAGTCAGAGTTCACCATGAGGGAGTTGTGAAGTTGGAATATAAAACTTCTTATCACTGCGAGGGAGTGATCAAAGATGGTCTTCTTCTGGCCTCAAAACTTTTAAGACCTGAATTGACAGACATGTTTTCACTGTCCTGGCATGTATATTGTTTAGTCTTTTGTAATAATTATAGTGCATTGGTCTTGTCTAGAGTTCATTAAACCTCATTTTATGGAATCTGCTGTTGTTATAACTTAAAAAAAAAGTTTTCATTTATATTTTGGCTGTAGAAAATATCTAACGTAAAATTTTATGTCTATATGGAATCACATAAGTGTTCTTTACAGTGCAGCAAAATTCTGAAAAAATGTGTAATTTAGAAGCTCAGAAAAAATGTATGTAATATATAAGCACATTTTTAAAATTATCTGTTTTGTCATAGGGGCACTTATTTTGTTGTTACTTGCTGGGACATCTTTTAGTTGAATTCACTGTGTTTCACTTTTTCTTAGAAGACATACAATAGAGTTGAGTTACACATAATTACGTTTTGCAAAGCATAGCTACATGCAAGAATTATATCTAATATTGCCAACACCAGATGTTTAGCAACTAAAGTTAATTAGGAAAATATTTTATAATAATCATAACTTTTGTTTGACAGTATCTGACAACTGTTATTCCTTATGAAAAGAAAAACGGACCTCCGTCAATTGAAGACCTTCAAACATTAACAAAAAGTAAGCACATAAATATGATTTGTTAGAGAAATAAATTTTCATGGATGTTTTGATGCTGAGAAAAAACAGCTGATTTTCCAGAGTTTCTTCAGTTGAAGATTATTCTTGAGAGTCATCTCTGTTGTAAATTAGCCAGGGAAGTCCATTTTGCTCTGCAATATTTGGAATTGGTCAGCAGTCTTATGTTTGCTTACTCTTCTCAGATATCCTACAATTATCCATCATTCCTATGTCTTGACTTTTTTGGAAGACTATATTCGTTTATCTCTTCCAGTAAAATCAGCATTGTTTGCCTTCCACAATTAACTGCTTAACAAGAGTGCTGAGACACTAACTAGAAGAGAATAAGCCTGAAAAATGCCTCCTTCTTGTGAATTAAGTTTTTTAAATGATATGGTTCGAGGAACTAATACTATTGCTTTCCACTGACTAGCTGAAATTTGATCTGTTGGTTGCTCAGGGACAGACTACCTGACTCTTCTTCTGCTAATGCTGTTGGAGGACAGTGCTCAAACCATTTATCTTAGAGTACCAGAACTGTTCAAACCTTGATATTATTTAAATTCCAAAGAGTAAATTGATTTTACATGACATTTAGGCATGCTCATAATTACAGATTTGGTATGTGCTCTTTTCAAAAAAATTATAAATTATTTCAGTCTCTTATATAATGAGCATGGGATGTGGTGGCTCAGCGGCTAAGATGCTGAGTTTGTTGATCGAAAGTTCGGCAGTTCAGCGGTTCGAATCCCTAGCGCCGCATAACGAGGTGAGCTCGTTACTTGTCCCAGCTTCTGCCAACCTAGCAGTTCGAAAGCACGTAAAAAATGCAAGTAGAAAAATAGGGATTACTTTTGGTGGGAAGGCAACAACATTCCATGCGCCTTTGGTATTTAGTCATGCCAGCCATATGACCACGGAGACGTCTTTGGACAGCGCTGGCTCTTCGGCTTTGAAACGGAGATGAGCACCACCTCCTAGAGTCGGGAATGACTAGCAATATGTGCGAGGTGAACCTTTACCTTTATCTTATTATATTACTAATCAATTACTAATATATTTCCTTTATACTAAAATCTATAGCAGTGGCCCCCAACCTTTTGGGCACCAGGGACCAATTTCATGGAGAGAGGTTTTTCCATGGACTGCAGGGGGAGTGATTTCACTTGCTGTCGGCATCCCGTGAATGAGGCTTTGCTTGTTTGTGTCGTCCGGTTTCTGGCATGCTGCTGCTCAGTGCCAGTCCATGGACTGGGGGTTGGGGACCCCTGAACTATAGTATAACTTTATTACATTTCCTTTTTACTATTACTATACTATACTCAGTAGTATCTCTAGCTGTATTTTCTTTTTACGAACGCTCTTCTTCCTTCTGCCTTAATTCCTCTCTCTTTGGGAGTTCTTCTGCTTTATTCTTCTCTGTTAATGATTGGCATGTATTTGCACCTTTCCACATTGTACTCTGATTTGCTGTGCCTATATACCTGTATTCCTTTTTCTTCTGGTCATCCACTCCCTTTGAAGGAAAAATACATTGTTTTATTTGGCTGCTTTTCTCTGTTTGCTGGTGGCTGCTGAGCTCCCAGAACACACTTCTTCCAAATCTGTTTCAAGGTTGCAGTTTTATTGGCAACTCTGCCATGCTGACACTGAGGAAAAGATTCAAATGGGAGGGAAGGAAGACTACAGTTTTTTAAAGTAGCCTACTCTGCCATAGAAGCACAGAGCAGTAGCTTGAATCTGCAGAGATTAGAGCTATCGATCTTTTCCATGAGAAGAAATCTATATTTCCATCACACTTGAACTTTTAAAAAATCAGTATATGATTACTAATCCCTAGAGAAAGATAAACTCCCCATTCTAGCAGGAAAGCACCAACCCCCCTTCCCCCAATTTTTATTTATTTTATTTTTTATTTTTATTTTTTTAACTCATGGAACTGCTCTTCTAATCCAGCCTTGGAAGAGAGAAGTTACAGAAAGCAGCATAGCCAAGGAGTGACTCTATTTACTCTTAGGAATTTCCTTGTTCCTCTTTCTTGTAAAATCACTCTTTGGGTGGGTAGCCTTCTTATCAGGGTAACTATTTTGCTTTACTTCATTTAACTGTTGCTCTTCATTTACTTCTGGGGGCCTAAAATAGGAGATTCCCACCCTAGACCAACTCCTCCCAGACCCCATTCAGAGCACTATCCAGCTCCTTTAGGCATATCCAGTGAATAATAAAAGGGCAAATCAACCCTGCCCCTTCATGAGCGTGGCCATTGGTTGATTTTCCCACCAGTGGCTGAAACTGAATGGGGAGAAGAAAAAGATTAGCAGGGAATCCATTACAGGTAGTCCTCGACTTAAGGCCAGAATGGAGCACAAAATTTCTGTTAAGTGAGATATTTGTTAAGTGATTTTTGCCCTATTTCTTGCCACAGTTGCTAAATGAACCACTGCAGTTGTTAAATTAGTATAATGGTTGTGAAGTGAATCTGACTGCCCCATTGACTTTGCTTGTCAGAAGGCCGCCATAGGGGATCAGACCCCAGAAACCTGCAATCGTCATAAATACCTGCCAATTGTCAAGTGTCCAAATTTTGATCATGTGACCACAGAGCTGCTGCAACTGTTGTATCTGTGAAAAACAGTCATAAGTCACCTTTTTCAGTGCCATTGTAACTTCAGTCACTAAATGAACTGTTGTAAGTGAAGGACTGCCTGTATTTACTGCCCTTGAAACCACTCCATATCCTTTGTGTGATAGCAGCAACACTGCAGTACAGTCAAGGTAGATTGTGGGAAGCAGCACAATTTAGGCTGACCTGTTTTCTTCCCACCTCAAGTATGGGAGGAAAGCACATTAAACATGGCTGAGAGGGAGTGCCCTGACAGACAACCTTTATTACAGATTTGTCTAGAAATGCCATAAATTAATATCATTCCAATGGCGTTGCCATTAAATAGGGAATATGGTATAAGCATTAACTAACATTCATGGAAAACAAATTACTCTACTCACAGTTTGCTGAGAAATACTGTCTCAGTCTTCCACATCCCAAGGATTCTGCTTTTAGCATTCATTGCAAAACAACATTCACAGCTAAGATAAGAAACAGCTTGCTTTTGGGGCTGTTTTTATTGTTGTGGCTTTTCATAAAAATAGGACCTTTGGACACCAAAGCAAAACAGCTCAGGAGTAACACTTTTCCATGCTCTTGGTCTCCAGAAGGAACAAACAACCAAGAGTCTCATTCAGGCAGGTGTAAGCATACAAGTAGCATATATACTCCATATATTTCAGAGCTGGCAAGGTTTTTTTTTCAATTGACAGCCTTGTCATCTGCCTAGAGCCACAGGAGACAAGTTAATGCTCCAGAGACAGTAGGAGCTGAAATATAGGCCAACTAGTAAAGAGCACTTTGACATATGGGGACATTTGGCTTGTTAATAGCTAGAGTATGCTGGCTGGCCACAGTTGTTCACTGTTTATAGGCATGGGATGCTCTATTCAGTTAGAATTGGGAGAAATATGAATATTTAAAGTCTAAATTACCACCTTGTTAATGGGAGAATCAGCATTTATAAAATCCAATCACAAATGCAGGTTATTAGATAATATACTGACCTATAAATGTGTTTCCATTTCATTCTACAGCAAAACAGCCTCAGGACTTGCTAACAGCATGAAATAACAGGAAGTTGGTGAGATTCATATATACTGATTGGCACTGACAATTTATCCCGGACAAACTGGGCTTTTCTCACATAAGCCAGTAGTGACTGAACAATACGGATTTATTTTTCTGAATGATATGCTTAGCTTCTCCTTGTCATCATTCCACATGTCCTGCATTTTGTCAAACTTTGTTGGATTTTAAATAATGTGTGTCCATGGATATAAACTTTAGACTTACTAGGAAGAATAGCTTTATGATTAACTGAAGAGCCAATTAACATAGTGTCATGGCTAAACTATTAATATTCCATAAATCTGATTTCACCCCAGAGAAGAAAAATGGATTTCTATAAGTTCTGTTCTAGGCAGAAGGCTGTCTATGATCCCAGCTGATATGTGCATATTCCCACAGTAGCGTCTCATGGCACTTTTAACTGCTGACAGCCTACAGACTCTAATTTTATTTTTTTCAAGACCCACTTTCAATTGCCATAGAGAAGCCAGAAAACTCAGCTGACACAGAGATATGCTGTACATATTTATTTCTTCTGGTAAGGTTTATAGCTTAGAACAACATACAGACAAGCCTTTTCTTTAAAGTGCATAGGGAATACAGGGAGAGAAGAAGAAAAAACAATCACAGAAAGCTCAGAAGCACCAAACGGCATAAATCAAATCTGAACTGAAGGGAGACACTCAGGCTGCATGTCATCATTTCAAGTAGTTTTCAAAATTTGCTGACAGGATGAGCAACACAGATTTTTGCTTGTTAAAGAAACTCCGGAAGCAATGTGGATACTGCTTTCTCCAATTGGGTGCCTTTCAGATAAATCAAACTGCCACGTGAAGCAGCTATGGGAAACACACTCAAAACGTTTATGACATACTGTACATACTGTACATATTATGATTGTGTTAAATTGTTACTGCTACACAGTAGTGCCTTAAACTATTAAAAGAGTTGTAGTCCAACATAGCTGAAGGACGCAAAATTAGGGAAGACTATCTTACATATTTAAGTTATCTGAAAAACCAGAACAAGCCCAGAACAAGTGGCAGTGAGGAAGACAAGTGCTATAAATTGTGCTAACATTTAGCAAAATTCCTTTCCAAAATATACAAATAAAAATAAAGCAATATAGTAAGCCACTGCCTCAGAATTACTGTGGGGATAACATCTGATAAAGAAATACATTTGAAAGGGATTATGTACAGATCTTGAATTCAATCCAGTACGGCAATTCCTATTGCATTGCCAAGGCAGTAGTCCTGATCCGTACCTGATGCAGGAATAAATTGACATTTCTCATAAAGGAGGAATGTAAGCAATGGAGCCACCAAAATGTGTATTGGGGAACAGGAGCTGGAAATGGCTAGCAGTTTTTCTAAAGGCATACATTCAGCCAGAATAGGATGCTAGAATAAACAGATATTTGGTCTTACTCATTAAGGGTCTCATGTTTTTATGAAAAAGCTTCAATTGTATCTTCTTTCAGAATTGGTATTTTTTTAATACTTTAAAGCAAAACTGAGAACATACATTATGAGAAGATAGTAGAATCATCATCACCTTGTTTAATGATAGACAAGTTCTATTTTAGGAGCTTTGTGTAATACTAACATCAAAAGCATCTGTCATGCTGTTTCCTTGGGAATGCCTGATCAGAATTCATTTGGTCAATACACAACAGCATTACAACAAACATTTTATCCATTGGTTATATAAAACTCCCCTATAAATAGATTGATTCTAGACTCATTTGGGAGATTTGATGGTCACTAGACTAACTTTCAGTAACTAATCCATCTGGCTCTGAATGAATTAATTAATGCATGCATGTATCTAATGGCACTAGGACACATAATATCATTCACTGTGGATTATGGATTGAGATATGGAAGATAGGAATAACTAAATGGGAAAAAAGAGTAATCCTAAAACAAAAGGAGGTTAAAAAAACTGAAGGAACTTGGAGTGAAGGGTGTCAGTCAAGGGATTAGTGGTAAAAGGCAAAGTACACTGAAATACCTCTACAATATAAATAGGAGCTTAAATACTTCTACAATATAAATAGAAACTTTTTAATATATTTCATAAATTAAGATGGCAATACCCATACCCCAATATCCCTGTTTAAATACACACATTCAGTCCACCTGGAAAGAAGTATGCAGACATGTAATAGTAAACAACGGGACAAGCAGCTTTCCTTCAAGTCAGGATACTTAAGGGTGAACAGTTTGGCTTCCCCAGTGCTAAAACATCTGGGCTTAGTTCCCATTCTTCATTAACCGGAGTTTTCATAAAGTCTGACTGACCAGCTTGGTTGTAGACACTGAGCTCCATATTTGTCACTCAGAACACCTGAGATATATGGCTAGAACTGAGGTACAGAGAAAAAAAGGTGTCAGATTTACAAATTCTGGCTTCTGAGTTAATATTTATACAAGGCACAATTAACAGTAACAGCTTGTTGGGAGAAGGGGAGATGAAACATCAACTATATCAGTGTTTCTCAACCTTGGCCACTGGAAGATGTGTGGACTTCAACTCCCAGAATTCTAAAACAAAAGGAGGTTGGAGGAACTTGGAGTGAAGGGTGTCAGTCAAGGGACTGTTTATTGAATAATTTATAACTAGCTAGGTTCTCACGTCAAGCTAATCTGTAAACCATAATACACAAATTGCAATTGGAATTCACATATTGTGTTAACCAGACACATAATGGCTTACAATAATACGTGAACTATATAAATCTCTCTGAACCTATCTAGGATACATGCAGTTCTCCTGCACTAAAGATCACAACAGATTAGAAAAACGAGCCTACTCTTGTCTGAGAATACCACTAACTATATTTGAAACTTCAATCTTAATGAAGAAAGCAGTTTCCAATTTATCTACTGGAGTTTATTCATTTTCTTCTTCTTCTTTTTTTAAATAAAGACTTCCTTTTAAGAGATTCTGGCAATCTTCCAATATATGGAAATACTCTGCAGAAGTACAGAAAAAGGCAATTGGCCAGGAAGTCTCAACCATATTTCCATACAGCAACTCAGATGTTACTGAAAATTGATCTTTTTTATGTATTTGAGGAATTGGTCAGCTCATCCATGGATACAGGATTCCTTCATCTCCCAAAAGCCTCACAGCCCAATCTGAATCTTATTTTAACTTTTTGACCCAAAAGCACAATACTAAATTTTAGGAAAGCAAATAAAAACATAAAAATCCATATTATCTACATTTAGCTACTATACCACATTTCTGAATCATGCAAGTTAACTTGTGTATCAGGGGAAGGCAAATTAAAACATTAAACTTTAATCCTCTAATTGCTTACTTGAGGCCTCACTTAAGCATTCTCCAGATAAGTGAACCACTTTAGAATCAGAGCATGACCAAGGCCAATTCCTCCCATATCAAAACAGAGAAATCATATAGCTTAGCAGTTTCTCAACTCTTTTGTTCTGTAATTTACCAAAATGTCATTTGGTTTCCTCTTCAATGGAACAGTCAAGTAAATTCTCCACTCTCTTACATGCCCATGTCTAAACCCCAAGGAATCTCACCTTCTGAGCAAAATCAATAAATTTGATCCTAGAAAGAATCCGCCTCAGTTCCCCATGATTGATTTTGGGATCTGTGTCTTTCAGAGGTACATCCCGGCTCTGTGTCATCAAGGCCCACCTCAGGCGTAGCTTCCTAACTGACAGAACCCCTGGCTGGTGTTCGGAAGTGGGACTTCTTGTCACCGTAATATAAAAGGCATCTTTTTGAAGATCATTTATTCCAACTAACAGATGAAAAGGGGAACAAAAACAACAACCAGTAAACAATAAATCACATTTGGATTCCTAAAGCTAATATTTATTAGCTGTTCTTAAATTAATTCAGGTTTGGCTTCTAGTTACAGCTAAAAGCTAGGCACAGTGATCAGCGGTATGAATACAAATGGCTCTGCAGCACAAATACAAGGTCACAATCACACAGCATTTTTGGTTGCACAATTAAACACAAGCAAAAACAAATAATCTGAAATCTTAGCACGCTGTAACTGCTTCTAAGTCTTAGAAATTGTAATTGCAACAAAACATTTAACACCTATAGTCAAAAAACGCAACCAATATCATTACAAGAATATAAGATGCCAAGAAAAACACACCTTCAGTATTTCAGATCCTTGACAGCCTAGACCAGTTTAATGAAATATGCAAATAATGAACTGCATTGTGCATTCAAAGGAGAGATCAATATTTAACTAAGAGGCTTAAGTACTACAAACAACCCAGCAAAAAAAGGGAATTGAGCCATTATTAGCCATCACAAACTAGGACATCTTTCAGCATTTACTTAAGCAAACTTGGCTTTTCCTTTCCGATTTTTCCTGGCATACTCACTAGATGAAGCAATTACTGGGTCTGTCGTATTACTCAGGTCCAAAAGGACTGAAGGGAAAGTAGGATGAAGAAGATAAAGATGGTGAATCCTTGGCCTGGGTTCCTAAAACAGCAGCAACAACAGACGCAGTCATAAAGGGCCCCTGTTTAATTCATCTCACTCATTTCAACAGAATTAAAGTAGACCTTGTAGACCAATTCCATAGCCCAGCCAGCATGGCCAGTGATAAAAGGTAATGACAGCTACACTGGAAAATACAAGATTACACAGTGTAATAAAAAGAATCTAAAGCCACTTGGAACACAGATAAGAAAAGCTTCTAATGATCAAACAGCAATCAGTACATGGACGTTTCCAGTTATACCACCTTCAAATTCTCATTAAAATCAGTCTATGTATGCATGTCAATTATCACAATTTCATCGTGATGCCTCCTCCACAAACCTCAATATTGCTCATACGTTAAAGTACCAGATTCACAATAACTGCCAGTGTTCCTTGAAAAAAATTCTTGAGAGGCAGCTTTTGGTTCATTTTATTTTATTCCAACAGAAACGGGGGGGGAGGGAGGAAGCAGTGGTTTGCCCAAATCCATAAATTAAGGTAGGATCAGGACTGTACTTTATATGGTTGTTTGTATTGGCTAAACTGAAATTAATGATAGCAATAGGCATGTGATATGGAGGAAGCTAAAATGAAAACAAAAGAATTAGAAAAGGTTAGTTTTTAACATTCTAATGCTTTCTTCTCATTACAGGTATTCCAATGATCATGTGCTATCAGTGGAAGAAAAGTATAGACAGGGTGAGGAAGAATCATTTGAAAGAATAGAATAGAATAAAAGAGTTGGAAGGCACCTTGGAGGTCTTCTAGTCCAACCCCCTGCTTAGGCAGGAAACCCTATTTCAGACAAATTGTTATCCAATCTCTTCTTAAAAACTTCCAGTGTTGGAGCATTTACAACCTCTGGAGGCAAGTTGTTCCAACGATTCATTGTTCTAACTGTCAGGAAATTTCTCCTTAGTTCTAAGTTGTTTCTCTCCTTGATTAGTTTCCACCCATTGCTTCCTGTCCTACCCTCAGGTGCTTTGGAGAATAGCAATCACAATAACATATGAGTACAGGTAGTCCTTGACTTACAACAGTTCGTTTAGTGACTGTTCAAAGTTACAATGGAACTGAAAAAAGTGACTTATGACTTCTTTTCACACTTAAAACCATTGTGGAATCCCCAGGGTCATGTGATCAAAATTCAGATGCTCGGCAAGTGACTCATATTTATGACGGTTGCAGTGTCCTGGGGTCATGTGATCCCGTTTTGCAATCTTTTGACAAGCAAAGTCAATGGGGAAGCCAGATTCACTTAACAACCATGTTACTAAATTAACAACTGCAGTGATTCACTTAACAAATGTAGCAAGAAAGGTCGTAAAATAGGGCAGAATTCACTTAACAAATGTCCCACTTATCAAAATAAATTTTGGGCTCCATTCTGGTCATAAGTTGAGGATTATCTGTACCAGATTTCTCTCTAGCTGTGCTAGTCCTTTAAGTTTATTAAAGTATTTTATTCAGTTCCTTATATAGGTAATGCCTGTGTGGATTTATCAAATTTAAGATTAAGAGTTTGGTCAATGTTTTCCTTTCTTTTGTGTAGCCGATATACCTTGGCTGAGATGCATAAATATTGTTTATGCAATCTTGGCATGAAGATTATCTCAAGGTGGTCAAAGCTGCATTGCAGTAATAAATATTACTACTGCTCACTGACAGAATAATAAGCCCCTTTGTTAAAAGACAGATGAAAGCATGAACAGTTGTTTTCAAAGACATGCACACTCTTGTAGTTACTAAATAATTATCCTAAAATGTAAGGTGTGTTCCCTAGCTTGGATTTATATCTAGGGCAGCAGCGATTCCATATCATGCCAGATTGAATACAGGTTCAAAATAGACATGGCTACATCTTCCAACATGTGTGATCTGACAAATATGTCCAACTCAAGGTCATTATGGTTTTATACGTTTAATGGAACTGGCAAGCATTTGAAAAATAATCAACATTCCAGATATGTAAAAGTAATATTGACCCTTTCTAAGGCAGCTAGTGTGAAATTTCAATGGGAGACACAATTTGATGTTTTCAGATGATTATGTCTGTAGCTTCCATAATTTGCCAATGGCTTTGCTAACTAGGATACATGGGAATAAAAAGCTCACCTATTCAGAACTGGAATTTGCTTCCAAATCCAGTTTAAGATTCTATTTTTTTAAAGTTTTTTTTCAATATATAAACATTCCATCTTTCCTTAAACAGTGTGTCATCTGGGTACAAATATCTGTGCAATAACCTTCAGCATTTACAACCTCATTCATATTAATATTAATTCTCTAAGGTACAAGAGAAATGGAAGCTCTGTGTGGATTTCCTTTCCTAGGAAGAAATGTGGATGCAAACACTTATTGCCTTTTAAAAGCTTATTTCTTTATCTCTTATCATGTATATGCTTTTAAATGCATAATGCCTGGGTTTTGCAGCTGCTATACTGCATTAGGCTGATGCTTTTTGCCAAAGGAAGTTATTCTTAAAATGTAGAAATATGTAGAGGTGGGGGAAGGAAAGGGAAAGAGAGAGATAAATGCAATATTTACTATACTAGAAGAGAGACCCAAGGATCTAGTCCTCCTATAGGCATTAAACCTGGTTGGGTGATTTGGGGCCAGTCTGTCTCTCTCTCAATCCTAGACAGGAAAATTAAAAACCTCTATCTACCAACTTGATCTATACAGCATGGTAGATTATGGTCCATAACTTTCAGGGAAGAAGCCTTTGATTCAGGCTGATGACAGATGTGTATATATATATATATATATATATGTTTAAATAAAGAAATATTCATAGAAATGAAACTATTTTTTTCCCAAAAATATTGTTTCAAAGTCCCGGAAACACACAAAATCAGAAAAGGAAGATAGAATGGGCAAAATGTTTTTCATGCCCTTATATAACTGCAGCTTGTTTTCAACCATAATTAAATAGTGTGGTTTCAGGGCAAATGCCTCCTCCAAACTCAAGAACTCTGAACTCACCAAGCTTTTGAAGAGAGATTGCTTCTCATTAGCCCAAAAAAGAAAGACAGATTTTTTGTCCAAAGTCAGCACTGACAGTGCATCTGATTTTCTCATGTGATACGGCAGCTCATAATTCCAAACTGGCAGTCCTGATTTACCATCCAGAACCAGAATCTGAAAACGGAGAAACCCAGAATTAGCAAGATAAAACTTCAGGGGAGAAGGGGGGCAAGGAAGTGGAAGAGAAGTGAAAAAAGAGATTAAACACCTTTTCCACATCTGTTGTGTTCCCTTTCATTACCATTCTTAAAAGAGGCACATTAAATGCCAAGATGCCTTTAATGTTTAGCTTGGCCCTTAACTCTCAGAAATGAATGATCACATGATAAGGGTAGTCAACTTCTTCTGGTCACACTGTTTAGAAGAAAGGTCATAGCTGTATTAACAGTAGACACATTTAAATGGCCTGAACTACATATTCTACATTATGATGCCACTAACCACAACTTGTAGGAATTAAAATCCAAAATACCAGGGGGAGGGGACCATCTGGCTTACCTTGAATTAAAATTCAAGTAATAGTGCTTGCCACAATGGATTGACTGTAAATTGCACAATGGGCAGCTATACAACTCTTTCCTGATCTGGTGCTCTTCAAATGCAGAATTTCCAACCGGCATTGGGTTGAGGAAAAATGCAATCAACATTTACTTTGGAACTACCTGCCTGAATAGTTAAGATTGCAGAGGATTGTACTGTAAGAAAGCAGTGACTGCACCTTTCTAGAGACATTTCCATGCTGGGCCTGAAGCATGAAGTCCAAAGTTTGATCATCATTGAAGTATCCAGGGCAAGGCTGGCTGCAAAAATGAAGAAAGCAGTTAGACTGAAAAGTGGACAAAGAAAACATCTAATGCCCATGCCTGGAGAGAAGTAACTTTTCCTTCATTGGAGCATATCTGCATTCCTACAAACCTAGACTTTGTCAGAAGATTTCAGAATGTTTGTCTACTGAATCTGCTCTCCTAACCAGGAGACCAGGAGTTGTTAAAACAAAAGCAAAGGGACAATTTTGGGCCCTAGTAATATCTTGAATTTCCTAGCAGCAATTTTTCCCACTTGAGTAGAATCTGATTCAGCTACGTTTCTCCTTCACTTGAAGCTTTGTGTCCTTTATGGCCACTAGGTCCCTGTTCAGAGTAGTGCCTGGAGATGAATCTTGTGCACGTACGTAATACAAAAACAGGTAGCCTTCAAAGCCTCATGACTCTTTCATGCATCTTTTTAACATGGCTAGGATTGCACACGCACGCACGCACGCACGCACCCACACACATACACACACAGATATGTACACCAGACATTTGGGCTTGAACAATTTCAAACCAAAACCCTTTTTTAATGCTACTTCTTTTTAATACCAAGCTTCTTGTTTAAACTGCAAAGTCATAAACTTTCATAGTCAGAGGTAGCTTGTTTAAAACGTGTGTGATATTATTTCTCATCTAATTAGGGCTATTGCCATATCTAGTAAGCTTTTGGCATAAACTAAAGATGTACCTGTTCATCTAACACTAAGGAAATAACTTAAACGAGTCAAACAACTAAAACGGGTAAATATATTCATTGCTCACTTGAAGGCAAAAAAGGCTAACCAGATTCCTGAAAGGAAAAACTCCCATTAATAAGGGTTACTAGCAAGGTGGCAGGTAAATGAATAACTGCCTAGCCAAAAATAGAATGAGTTTCCTGCTTCCATAATGATAAATGTTGATGTTGACATTAGTAATTACTTTCCTCTACAATTTAACTTATTTTCATGTCTGAGAATCAACTTAGGACATTACAGACATGTTATATTAATGGAATAATTAAAAAAAAAACATTAGCCATCAAAGGTTCAGATGAATATATCTTTCAGTTGCTTAGAGCTGTTCTCCAGTGGCTCCTCACAAACAGATCAACTGGATGATTCACTACAAGCGCTGAATGCCAACTCCCCAAAACCCATCCAGCTTAACCAGATTTAAGGATAGCTGATTTAAGAGAAAAACATTCCACAAAGCTGAGAGGAAGTTCCTATAGAATAACGCTAACCAGAGTTGTTCCCTATTAACCTGCCATTACACATGAGCTGAACAGGAGAAGCAGAAAAGTCACACTCCCCCCTCCATCAAACCCAATAACCTGTCAATATCCGGCTGCTCTAGAGTCCAACGCTGTTCCAAATCTTGACCTCGCAGTAAAGTCAAACCATGTTCAGTGGTGATCAAAAGGTCACTGCAATTGCTGTCAGTAGATTTCACTGCCTGTAGAAACACGCCACCACTGCAACAAAAGTAATGAGTAAATTACAGTAAGGTCAACCATTTTCCCAGTATACTCAATTCCTACTGCTTTTCTGGTCACGAACTCATTTTTATGGCAGCAGTGCTGTACACAACAGGTTCCCCATTTTTAATTCTAATGTGATTTTATTCTTCAATTTCCAGTCTATCGTATAAGCCTAGAACTTTCTGATGGTCTCTGCTTCAAGTACTAATCAGGTCTGTACTATCTGTTTTCTTTTTCTGTTACTATCATAAAAGTAATAAACATTTATATTTAAAAAAATAGGTCTGACTCAGTGTAAATTTTCTAGATTAACCAAGGCTGGGTAAATGCTACCATTCAGCTGGTTGTTATTGTGATTTATGTCCTAATTGTAACCACACAACAATTGTGTTGGGTATTTGAGGCACAGAGAGAGCACCTGACCCAAGACATTTAGGCAACTACCTAGAGCTTTTTTTAATAGAAAAAGAATTGTTAGTGTGTTTATAAGATAGGGTTACCAAATGAGGGTAGATGCTGAGACAAACTCTCAATCAAACCATGGTTTGGATTGCTAGTTAAGTTCACATGAAGGAGAAGGTTCTGTAGTAGTCTAGGGCACCATCTAAACAACTTGTGTATTGAGCCTTGGTGGTGCAGTAGTTAGAATGCAGAACCACAGGCTACTTCGGCTGACTGCTGGCTGCCTGCAGTTTGGCAGTTTAAGTCTCACCAGGCTCAAGGTTGACTCAGCCTTCCATCCTTCCAAGGTTGGTAAAATGAGGACCCAGATTGTTGGGGGCAGTATGCTGACTAATTTCATTAAATTAGATTAAACTAACTAAAAGAAATAAATAGGATTACAGCCTATGGCCTTTAATAATGTTCCCTTCTGCCAGATTAGATATTAGAATTCTACAATCGCTTTTGGGCAGGTTCCAAGGGCTGCATTCAAAACTTTCAGAGGCTGCCTGTGCCTGAGGCCCCAGGTCTGCGCCTCTAGAGAAAAACAAAGCAGCAGCATGTCAAATGTTCAATGCTGCAGGACAGTGAATCTCCCCGCTATTACGTACCACATTGCAAAATTCTGTGTAGCAGCATAATAAACACAGTGGACTCTGACAAACTCTAATTTGGGCCAAAGCAGACCATTATTTATATCAGAAATAGGGACCATGACCCTTTTATGACTTGTGGACTTCAAATCCCAGAATTTCTGAGCCAGTGTGGCTAGCTCAGGAATTCTGGGAATTGAAGTCCATAAGTCATAAAAGGGCCATAGTTGCCTACCCATGATTTATATCCATGCAGCCTGCAGATAAATCAATGCCCAGGTTAAGATTGCAATAGAGTCCTAGGTTTCACAGCTCTACATACTTATCCAGGACATAGAATAGCATTGTGTATACTTATCTCCATGTACAACCCCTCTGTTGATGTTACAGATGTGTCTGTGCCCAGGCTTATAAATATTTTAAGTAATTTAATCTAAAACAACTTTTCCTAACCCAACCTTTTAACTATAATTTTTAACCACTAAATATTAATCTCCATTTTCAAATTAGATAGTTCTTGCTGCTTATTAATTACCATCTGTACATTTAGGACTAATTTTAGCTACTTTATGATTCAAGTTTTTATGTTTAGTCATTTTTTGCTGTTTTTTTTTATTTGATCTGTTTTGTATAGTTTTACATAATTCACTTTTAGTGTTTGACAACCAATGCCCCACTCAGTCATTATTTCAAAGATATTTCCTTACCTAAAACAGTGAAACAGAATGATCAAGGATGGATAGATAAAAATGCAGTGAGAGCAGAAGCAACTTCTAACTTCCTCCGAGCTTCTCCATTGAATTTTCTTGTGGGAATTTGGCAGGGGAATTGGAAATCTCCCTCCTTCCCTTGCTCCCTCTATCCCTTGCCCCCAACCCCATTCCTTCCCAATGGACAGGTAAGTTGCTATTGTTGAGAGAGGGAGGGAGAGAGGGAGGGAGCAAGAGATTGCAAGATTGGCTGGGAAACTGTCACAGAGCATTGAAAATGGAGATCACATGACCACAGCAGCAGCCCAGCAGTACAGCAAAAGCCACAACCACCCCAAATTTCATTCCCTCAGTTTCTCTGCAGTCATGGGCCAAAAATTGTCATTCATTGTTTCATCCAATTCAAGGTCATGACAATAAGAGTTTTTTTATAATACATAGGTATTTCTAGTGCACGATGCATTGCTTTTGCCCAATTGCAGTTTTAGTTTAATCTAAATTTTACAGTATATATATATTAGACTTGGATCACAACAACAAAAAATATTGGACAGTCAACTTCAATGGTCTACGCAATGAAAGGAAAAAACACTCCTTTGAACAATGGCAACCATTAAAAAAAAAATAAATTACATCATCACACTCATTTCTTGAATCTTTAGCCAGCTAAAGATTTGTGCATTTCACACCCAATTAAAATTGGGTGATTCACAAATTTCACTGTAGAGAAAATATAGTGTCCCACCTGTAAATATCAATGAACTCTAACAAATTGATCGATCTGTGTTTCTCCCACTCTGGTTCTTCGTGCTGCAGCACTGGAGGGAAATTATCATGATTTCTGGCCTGCGCAAAGATATCTCGTAAAGCAACTGCATAGACCCGACCTAGGTAGAAAGGAAATGCAAAGTCTACAATTCTGTTGTATTTGATAAAGCAGGTGTGAAATCAGTCAGTAGCTGGAAAGTTAAAGACATTCAATAGGGACATCCCATCACTATGAGGGCCTTTATATGTATACAGATAAAAATTCTAGCTATTCTACCATAATCATATTTCTGTTCAGTTGATCTTGGGAGTCTTTATGGTGAAGCAGTGGATTTTTCTGCTAGAGCTCTTTATATTTAGTCTTCATGTTTTCCCAGAAAAGACATGGCAAACCCTGGACACATTTAGTGCAGAAACACATGAACTAGTTCTGCACTATAAAATACTCCTACAAGACTCTTTGCATTGGTATTAATGTGACCTATTATCTAAATTATTATTATGGTTGATAATAGGATGGATTTGGCATTTTAACCTACCTATCAAGTCCTTTCTGAGGATCTGGGATAGGTAGATGTTGTTTAATCGTGATAAAGGTATTGCTGCAGGACAGGGGTGAAATGCTCTGAAGTCTGCTACTGGTTTGCTTCATGCATGCATGTGCGCCAAACTCATGCTTTGCGCACATGCACACTGCAGGCGCTAAGAAGCCTTTTCTGAGTCTGCAAAGGTAAGTAGAGGAGGGGGGGGAAACAGCTGTGCCGCGCGATTTAGATTCGCTCGAAAGCAGGATTTCCTGCTTTCTAGCGAATATAAATCGCGCAGCACAACTGATTGTTGCACAGCTGATCTTCTGAACTTGTTTTTAACTTTTTAAAGCATTTTTTAAAAAATGCTTTAAAAAGTTAAAAAAAAAAAAGTTCTGATGATAGCGCATCGCACAGGTGACCATCGGAACTTTTTTTTTCTTTTTAAAGCATTTTTTACTACCAGTTGGGCGAACTGGCCTGAATCGGTAGCATTTCATCCCTGCTGCAGGATGTAAGTTTTTCCAAATAAAGCTGCCTTCCGCAATTGACTGATGGTGATTTGTCAGTGCTGGTGTTTAAGTGGTGCTCCAGTTGTTTTGGGATTGCATCCAAGCTGTGTATTAATATTGATACTATCTTTGCTTTCTTTTGCCATAGTTGTTCTACTTCTATTTGTAGGCCTTTGTACTTTTGTGATTTTCAGAGAGTTCCTTCTCTTTTATTGTCTCCAGGTCCTGCAACATCCATTATTCACACTTTTTTGCCTTTCTTATCAACAATTGTTAAGACTAGGATGTTCTGTGGCAGGTGTTTATATGTTTGAACTCTAAAATCCCAAAGCACTTTATCTTCTTCATTTTCCATTACTTTGTCTACTTTGTTTTCCACTAGTACTTGCTTGCAAACAAATGGGATTTCTTGCAGATCTTCCAATGCAACATTATTGCTACTCTGTCATGCCATTATTTGCACTCAATCTGTGTGATTGTCTGGCAGCAGCTAAACAGGCAGCCACTCTTTTTTCACTTTCTTTGCAGAGATGGCATTTGTTGTCTGGTAACATCTTCGCAATTCTACTCTTTTGTGCATTTATTCTTAAAGCTTAGTTTGTGCAGTCCGAATTAGTCCCTTGGTGTCTCTCTTCAACTTTCCTGCTCTTAGCAATTGCCAGGTTTTCTCATCATCTACTTTACCTGCTAGGGTGGGTGTGTGTGTGTGTGTGTGTGTGTGTGTGTGTGTGTGTGTACTGATCATATAATTGCCTTTCCACGTCTCTTTTCTATTTTTCTTTTCGTCTTTCTTGTAAGCCAGTTTGGTCTCTCTGGTATTCAGTAAGCCTTCACTGTGTACAAGCTTGTATCTTCTTCATTGTCCTTCAGATATTCTTCCAATCCCCTTTTTTTTCAACTTTAGTATACTTGCAACATTTCATACCCATCCATGATCCTTGGCAAGTAGTCTGTCAATATGACTGTGTGAATGAAGACCATGATTCATTGTCATTATTTTTCTTGCTTTCCTATCTAGGGCTTTTAGTTCTGCCTGGCTTTTAGTCCATACTTCCAGCTGTGTATTTAATGACTCGAATTGCCCAGATGTTCATTACCTTCATTGTATGTCTGAGTTTGGACGTTAAGATCTTTTATGCAGGTAGTCCTCAATGTACGAGAATTTGTGCTGCTACATGAGAAATTTAAGTGAGCTTTGCCCCATTTTACGACATTTCTTGCCACATTTGTTAAGTGAATCACTGAAGTTGTTAAATTAGTGACACAGCTGTTAAGTAAATCTGGCTTTCCCATATGATTTTGCTTGTCTGAAGGTTGCAAAAGATAATCACATGACCACAGCAGGAGTGGGATCCTACCAGTTTAACAACCCGTTTGCTAAGCGTGTGCGCGCACTCTGGAGGAAACTCACCTTCCGCATTGCTGCTGAGGCACAGCAATCCACTCTGCCACCCCAATCAGCTGGGCTTCAGAAACAGAAATATAGGTGAGTATAACGCAGGGGCGGGCCCACTTTAAAATCAGGCGAACCGGTTCACTCATGGCTGAAAGTCAGAGCTAACGGTTCACCCAAACCAGTCTAAACAGATAGAATCCCACCATGGACCACAGGACACTGCAATCATCAGAAATATGAAACAGTTGTCAAGCATCCAAATGTAAATCATGTGACTGTGGGGGGGTGCTGCAATGGTCGTAAGTGTGAAAAATGGTCATAAGTCACTTTTTTCAGCACCATTATAACTTTGAACAGTCATTACACAAACTGTTGTTAAGTCAAGAACTACCTGTATTCCCTTCATACATTCACTTCTAATTTCTTGACTTTAATGTGCTTGATGCTGTCAACTTGAAAGATATACAGGTATTTGTAGTGATCATCTTCGGACACTTGATGTTATTTCCATAGTACATCTAGATTCCTTCAGTTTCTACTATTTCCCCCTGTTGATGGTAAGGGTGGTACATTTGTCCAGTCCAAACTCCATTGCAATATCTTAGCTGTATATACAGAGAGTATTGAGCAGTGATTCTATTTTAGATGGTGTTTTACCATACAGCTTCAGATTCCCCATGTAAAGGAAGTGGGATAGCCTGGCAGATGTTTTTGGTATATGAGAGCCATGGCCTGACTTGTTCAGTTGTGTTGACAGTGAGACTCCTTGAGAAATTCCAATCTTGCTGTTAATCTCTCCCAGTCCATCACCATTGACCAGCAACTATGTCTTCCACTATGCCACTGATCTTTGCACAAAGCTTCTGATATTTCTATTGACTCCTTCTAGGCGCTTGATTATCCAATCATGTGGCGGGGAGTTGAATGCCTTCTTTTGCATTCAAGCTGACGTTCCTTCTCTTGCAGTTTTCCAAAATCATCTTGTCAAATTAGGAGCTGATTTTGTGTTTCCTCTGCTCTTTGGGCCATTTCTTCTCTGTTCAGGTATCATTATATTTTTAGCTTTTTTTATATGAAAGAAATCGGTACCTTTCTAAGCAATATAGTATCAGTTATATACATATATGTGAAATAAAAGGAGTTGATAGCTTTTAAAAAGATACTGAATAGGGTTGGGCTTTACAGAAAAGTCATGCCCATAGTGATTTCATTTTTTATCCACCATGCTAACTAGATATTCTTTAGGAATGTAAATCGCTATGCTTGATATGATTTTGATATGACTTATAAATTAAAGAAATAAGTATCCTGGAGGCAAAGCCCATGCTTGTCATCAGGACCAAAGTAATTCTACTAGGGTTTATCAGTCAAACTCTTTATATAATTTCAGTATGTTTTAGAAATAAGAATAACAATGCAACTGGACATTTTACCGAAGCCAAACAGGATGTAGACTGCTCCATGGCAGGTGATATAAGCCTGTGGATCAATCAGTTTTCCATTTCTATTGATACTGTACTTCACAGGTCCTCCCACTGGGTTTCCAGTTTTACCCGATATCAGGATAAAGCTCAATTCTGGCTACATAAGAAAAATAAAAGGTAGAGGGAATGTGAAGATGGAAGTCCAATCACACTCTATCCAATGTGCATCCAAGAAAGACTGAATAAAAAACATTTTATTGTTATTTTTTAGCTGCATCTGTTAAATCTTATCAGGTTTCTTATTTAGCCAATCTATCTGAGGATCAGATGCTATGGGAAAAGTTGAGTTAGCACTTTCTGAATTAACAAAAGTTTATAATATTTTTCTGCTTCAGGAAAAAAAGGCTGGGACAATGTGGAAGACTATTCATTAAGCAATTATTCTAGCCTTGCCTGTTACTCTCTAAATATCTTGGACACCCTGTTGGGATAAGCTATAAGAAAATAATCTGTTCAGATCTTCCTCCTTCCTTACCCAGGCTTGGGAAAGGCACCCTACCTGTGTTTTTCCAAGGGTCAAGACCATCAAATCGTTGACCTGATCTCCATCCACATCAGGTATAATAACAGCTGGAGCAGCCAAGATTCCATTAGAAAAGTGGGAGGAATCAAAGGCCCAAACTGGTTTCCCTAAAGGGTGATATACAATAAAATTTGTATCAGCCAAGAAGCATCTTACCAACTGGGTAGGGTTTACAGGTAAGGTGTGCTCGATTGGTGAAGGTGTAGGGGGTGGTAGAAATTGAACAAACTTCAACCAAATTGGTCACATCTATCAAATATTCAATTTAGCACTTTCCAGGGTTAGGGTTAGGATCGCAACTCCAATTTAATTTCTAAAGGTCACTGAAAATAAAATAATTAAGTCAGGTCCATGGTTCCCAACCATGCACTACACTGCCCCAGGGCTGCCCCAGCAAACCTACAGGAGTGTCACAGTTATTACTTAATAAACAGAATCTTATTGCTGATGGGCACAGTTTGGGAACCACGAGGGGCACAATCAGTGGTGGGTTGCTACCGGTTTGCCCCGATTTGAGCGAACCAGTAATGGTGACGGTGGGAGGCTCTGCCCACCCATCCAGATGTCATCAAATATGCTCTGTGCATGCGCAGAGCAAACCAGTAGCAAAGGTAAGTGAAACCCACCTCTGGGCACCATGAACTCAAAAAGTTTGGGAATCTTTTCATCTTGGGGTTTTTTTTCCACATTTGCAAAGCCCAGCAGTTCTGGATTTATAGGTAGACTTTATTGACTTACGACCACAATTGATCTCAGAATTTTGGTCATAAGCTATTGCAGTCTAAGGTCAAGTCACATGTCATCACACTTGATTTCATGACTATTTTCCAATATTTGTTAGTTCTATCACTGCAGTCATTAAGCAAGCTATATGGTCGTAAATCCAAATCCAGCTTATCCAATAGGTGTTTTTTTCTGTGAAACATTTTTTTTTTTAAAAAATCACAAAATGTGATCACATGACCACAGGATGCTGCAACCTGTCATAAATGCAAGCCAGTTACCAAGCGTCCAAAATGTAGTCATAATATTGCAGACTCCTCACATCCTGGACAGAAACTATTTCATCTCCTTCCCTCAGGACGGTGCTATAGAACATTGAATGCCAGGTTTTTCCCTCGTGCCATCATTCTGCTGAGCATCTAATTCTCACAGTTCTGCTTAATGTGTGTGTATATCCACCCACAGAGTGTGGCTGATGTATTTATTATTTATTCCTTTTATTATCATTATTATTATCTCTTTTATTCATTAAACATGAAACTCAAGGCAACTGAACATTTAAAAATGTATCACAAATATCATTTACTGGTGCTGATGGTTGATACAGGTTGCTGCCAGCATCCTAGGTATCAACCAAGTATCTTTTTAAAATGTATTATCATCATCCTCCTCTATTGTCTTGCAAGTTCCAGAGACAAATTCCTTGTGTGTTTAATCACACTTGACCAAATAAAGTATTCAATTTAACTGGTGGTGCAGCAGTCGTAACTGAGGACAGGTCATCAGTAACCTTTTTAAAGTTTGTTGTAACTTTAAGTGGTCATTAAGCAAGTCAAGGATTATGTGTTTTACAAATGAGACAAATTTTAGCTACCCAATTCTCTTATTAGTCAGCCATTTCTATTAAACATTACCAAATTTATATTCCAAAAATGTACACTTTATGTACATTATTATTTATTTATTGGAAATAATATATAATATATATAATATATATATAATATATTGGAAATAATACATAATTCCCCTCTATAAAAATGACAAGCCAAGCTGTGGAAATATGCATAAATGTCAAGAATAATCTAGTAACTGAAAAATAAATATGATATAGAATTTAACTTAAGTTGGAAATCATTTCTACATTCTACATCTGAATAAATACAAGCAAAGTTTATATTATATATATATATATATATATATATGTAGTTCTTCAGTCATTCGGGTTTTCTCCCGCGTAAAATTGGAAATATCTGGGCAACGTTTCGACGAAATCTCATCCGTCATCTTCAGGAGATCTTTCATCTTTCAAGGAGAAAAGAGCCACTATCACACACTTCTCCCAGAAGAGTGAAGCTGAAGACACCAGCCT